>JAHPZR010028903.1:135000-137500 GCA_019787425.1 Platygyra sinensis
ACACGGTGAAGGAAAACAAAGTCATTAGGATTCTAACACGAGACAATTAGTTGAGCAAGAGTTGAACGTAAAGGTTTCTAAAATTGTCAATGAAAAATTCGCTTCTGCGAATTAATTATAACGAAAATGTAGACAAACAAAGTCAAAAGGACTGGGCAATTAAAATGTCAACAATCAAAGTCAAAAATACTCGGCATTGAAAATGTGGACAAACAAAGTCAAAATACTCAAGTTTAAGTACACATCTGAATTAGGCAAAAGTCAAAGGCTAGAAGTAGGGTTTAGATTGTTCAGAATAATCTTCGCATTGGCGACACTTAACCAAAGGAACCGGCACTGAACTCGACGGCGATTTTGCAACTACACAAGTCAGGTTGCATACGCACGTGCGTATATAGAGAGATTTCGTTCACGGCAGCTCAACAGGAAATTAGGTAGGACTGGCGCGCACTATGTTATAATACACAACTGTTGATACAGCACGAAATTTGGCGCACCGAGTCTTGTTCCATTGCACCAGATTTATTTCACTACCATCGCAAATCTCCATTCTTTGTAAGTATTTTCATTTTTTCTAAGAAACGTTCGACTTTGCAATTTGAAATTTTAAGAGAGCTTGCGACACTTGGTAATCGGTGAGATCTTTGGCTCTTTGGGTTTATTTTCGAGGAGAATTAGCTTTGAAAAGCTTCCAAATTTCTGGATGGTTCATACACTCTTTCTAAAACTTTGAGTTTTTAAACCTGCGCTCCCAAAAAACTATTCAAAACATCGGGCTCAAATTCCTTTAATTTTCAAAACTTTAAGGTGGCTCTGAACCTATGTGCCGTTTTCTTTAACTTTGCCAAAAGTTGCGTCTTATCATATCATACCTATGAAAATTTGATAACTCAAAAAAAATTTAACTAGGCGGTTTTTGAATTATAAACCCATAAAGGTGTTTTTAGCAGGTAATACCGTCGTTATGGTAATCTATTGAGTTATGGTAATCTATTGAGTAACTTTAAGGAGGCTCTGAACCTATGTGCCGTTTTCTTTAACTTTGCCAAAAGTTGCGTCTTATCATATCATACTTATGAAAATTTGATAACTCAAAAAAAAATTAACTAGGCGGTTTTTGAATTATAAACCCATAAAGGTGTTTTTAGCAGGTCATACCGTCGTTATGGTAATCTATTGAGTCACGAACATGGTAACAACGTGTTCACCAATGATTGCACAGGTTTTCTGATACCATGATTCTAGCATCAAGTAATAAAGAGTGGTTACAATGACCCATCAAAATCAAACTGCTGACGGCGAAAGACTGACGAGGCCCCAGGTGCGAAATATAATTAGAATTTAACCATTTGTACATCGAACTGCTGCGATTTAACAGATCTTTTAAGAGAGTCGAGTGTGCATAAAACACATGATGTGTTTTTCTGCTCGTTTTTCAAAGAAAATCCAAGCTTCGGCGTTTGAAGTTTCTCGGATGATTTTGTCCCATTGCGTACTGAAATCACTGCCACGTGAACTGAGCTGGCTTCGTTTAGATTGATTCTTTAAGATTGGGATTCCAAGCAAACCTAGACATATCTATCACCATATTGTTGCCCTGCCTGTATACATTAGGCCTGCATACATTAGATTAAGTGCAGATTTGATACCCCATCATTTGCGTCTTTGCAGGCGCTTGCACAAAATAGTACCTCCTTCCTTCTACAAAGCCCCTAACTCTACTTTATAGACGTTTTCAAGTTTGTTGCCGACCGTATTTAGTCTGTGAAACATTTACACTGTGACAAATCTTTGGGGCATGATGGTAGTCCAAGCCGTAATTTGTAGAAGACGTTTGGTACACCTAGCTTTTTAATTCCCCCTGAAATGTTTTAATGTGGTCTCTTGTTGTCTCTGTTATATTACCCGCACAAACACACACGCCATTCCAAATAATTAACTATCACAACTCACAGGTGGACCCTGACTGCCAGGTCGACCAGCTGCTCCAGCCGCGCCTCTGTTACCCTGTGAAGGAGGAAGACAAATGATATGAGTTTAATTGACCCCTTCCCAAAGTGGGGGGTTTTTGGGCCCAAGCAAACAAAGAAGGGCAAGTTTGCACCGGTTGAGCGAAAACACACGCAATAAGAGGAAACCACACCACTAGGGCCTGGTAATGGGTCATGTGACCAAACTGCGTCACTGATCCTTCCCACCCACCTACCCACCTCAAGACTTAACTGTTACATTTAACAATTATTATTACTCAACTTTCATACACTGTACAAATTACGATTTTCTGATCGGTTGATTTGTTGGGTTGTAAAAAACACCTCCTTAACGTCATTACCGTGGTGTAATAGCCATGGTGTAGATTCAACACACCACTGTCATTACACCATGGCTTCAGCTGACTCAAAGTTTGACGAATTTTGTTTGCAGTGTATTCAATTTGAATAATAAAAATGTTTACGCACTCATTTCTCGTGAACTATCGGGAATTACCTGCACTCGTTCA
>JAHPZR010028903.1:140000-145000 GCA_019787425.1 Platygyra sinensis
TATGATTATCACGTTGCTAGCTTAGCTAAGTACACTTGCTAACATCCCTGTTAAATGCAGCACTTTCACGGTTAGCCCCATGGGTTACATATAACGTGAGCACACTCAATACCACTGTTCATGAACCAATCGGATGCGAGTAAATACCTCCTGCGCAAGTCCCGGATGAATCCTCCTTAAAGGACCTTTGTCACGGTTTGCGCATCTTAAAACGTTTAGCCTAAACTTCTCTAGTTTGTCGTTTGTAATCCGTGTTAATCTTCTCCATCTTTAACCATTCTTGTTTCTTTATGATTTATTATTATCTCTTCGGTGTTTTTCTATCTCAGAAAACTACTATTTTTAGGTTTCCTTCAATTTAAAGATAATTTTGTACGTGGACAAAATAACTCAAAATACCGTAATTGAGCTTCTTTAGATTTAAATCTGTCGTTAAAAGTGGATATTAACATGTAAATCCTGTGGCACCAGTCATTCTGCTTACACAAAGTATAGTTTTGGGACTGCGCTGACCTGGACACTAGTTTTCTCACTTTGAAAAAAGTTCACCCCAACTTGAAATCCATGTTCATCTAGAAATCGCTTCAATTTTCGCAGTGTTATGCTTAATAATTTTCAAACGTTTGCTGTAAAACCTGTTTTTGAGTGTCCTTTTTATTTTCATCCTATGATATTATTTCTATCATATCTGGTTAAAGGGGCATTGTCACGCTATTTGGCAACTTTATAAAAAGCCAGGTGTCTTCGCATCAATTGAACTCCAAAACTAATGATCTAGTTTTGTTATTAAAGACTCTGATTTGAATGTACTGAAACTGTTTCCTGTCGCCTGTCGCTACGGATGGAAATTGATTGAAATTTGAAAAAAAATGACCAATTTTTTCGAGTCTTGATACTACGTGTTCCAAAAATCCTCAAGAAATTTGATAACATTCATTTGATATCTTCATCGTAGCTTTACAGAAGCACTTTGTTTGTGATTTAAGCCTCAAAGTAATGATTATAGCACAGAATTGACCTAAAACAGCAAAATCCTCGTAACACTGCTCCTTTAAGATCTAAATCCGTCGTTAAATACTTAAGTGGATATTAACATGTAAATGCTTTGGCACCAGTCATTCTGCTTTCACAAGTATAGTTTGGACCATGCCATTTAAGTTGATGATTTATTTAAGAGTTTGAGAAATTGTGACTTCGTGCGAGAAGTTTGTATTGACGTAGGTCACTTTTCATTGCCATAACAGTACCCCTTTTAAAAAAAGACAACCTTTACCTTTTCGCCTGGATTTCCAGGGAGTCCAACATCACCTTGCGGACCAGCTGGGCCCTGGAAAGAACATAAAATTAATTTCAAAAACGAGGAATGAAAAAGATAACAACCGAGGTGGCTACAAGCCACTCCACTTGCAAAACAGATTGTTCGCCAACAGTGAAAATTTTGATGCCACTGACATGAGGTTTTAATCCGTATGTTAAGTTAAAATTAAAGCCCACTGGCAAAAGGCAACGGTGAGAGAATAGACAAAGAGATTATTACATGGCTTCTAAACTGGCCACAAGTCGACCTTATTTCTCGAGTGACGAAGTCGCGAGGGCGAGCACGAGCGAAACTATGAATTATTGGAAAGGACTTTGAGAAAGTCTATATGGCTTCTTGTTCGATCAGCAAAGTAAGTATTCGTGGATTCTCATTTTCAGTCTTTTTTTGTTGTTCTCTATTTACCAGGCGATACAGTGCTTTTTTTAAACAAGAGGTTCAATAAGCAGAAAAGTTCTGCACGTTCGTTTTGAACATTCGTTCATTTCTCACCCGTCATCTGCAAAACAACAACGTGAAATGACCAAGTTCTGCGTATTTCGGGGAACGTGAACCGCAACGGCTACTTTTGCCCCATTTTATTTTGGAGTTGATTGCTGTCATTGCATATTTAACCTGAGCCAAAGTGTTCACACCGATACGCGAAGTGAACAGATGTACACGGTAGCGATACTGGGAGGTAAAATGTGGTAAGTAGTTCAGTTGGTTCTAGTCTTTCGATTTTTTTTCTTTTTACAAACCATAAGCTCCAGGAACTCCAGGATCCCAGTGGCTCCGGTAACTCCTCGACTTCCCTGACAAAAAATTAAAACAAGGGCAAAAATTACCATTAAGAAAGTGTCGATGTCACTTCACCTTGCAGGCAAACTCGTTTATAATATACTGTCCCATAATTCAATGGATCTTTACATTGCTAATCAGGGGCGGGTTGTTCGAAAGCCGTGTTAACGTTAACCCAGGGTTAAACTGTAACTGAAGCATTGTTTTCTTGTATTAAAATGTTTTTCACCTCTAATGTTTGGTGTAGTGTAAGATTACTACAGGTTAAAACTGCAGGGCAAAGCAATATAACAGAGCACGTCACCAAAAAGTTACAAAACTGAAATCAAATTCTCGTTAACCCTGGGTTAGCCTAATCGGACTTCGAACAACCCGGCCCAGAGTTGTAGGTGTTATGTACCAGAGGGTGCACACAATCTTGTTGAGTACGAAGAGAGTAAACATTGGAATGAAAATAATGAATAGTTTACCTTTGTCTACTGCTATCATCTCTTCCCCGCAACACTGTAACGCATAACTCGTACCTAGGCCTTTTCACGCTGGGCAAAATGTTTTTGGTTTACATAATATTATGTGTAAGCCAAAAAGATTATGTCGGTAGCGATTGAGCGTAAGTAATGACAACATTCCTTTTTTCACTCTCTCCCTACTCAATAACATTGTGGGTTCTCGTGTGTTTGTACTTAAATCATCTCACACAACAACTTTTAAATCATGCATAATATTTTCAAGTGCTTTGTTTTTATGGTAGGTGAATTCACAAAACCTGGAGTGGTATACAACGTGAAAAATGGAAAGCGCATATAGTAGGATTAAGAAAATTGAAATATGGTAATCTGATGAATCTTTACATGCAAATGCTTTTTTCCATACGTCAACGTCTGATGATAACTTTGCATGTGGAACAACATTTTAAACTGTCCTGTCGGAGAAATCCTCAGACCTTAACTCGGAATCAGAAATACAAACTTGTTTCCTCATCGTTTGCGGCTAACCCTGAGGATGACTTAATGAGTTGCTCGCAAACGTCTATTCATTTCAAACTCTTAAGGTCGGCGCACACGCGGGAACTAGTCCGTACGACTAATCCCCTGACGAGTTTACACCAAGAGACTGGACGCAGGGACTTGTCCCACGAACAGTTCACACGAAGCTTTTTAAGGGACAGGTCGCAGTGACTGTCCAAAAATTCAAACTGCTTTTGAATTCGTGGGACTAGTTGCAGAGACCAAGTGGTCCTTGCGACTAGATTATTTGTTTCACACGATGGGACTTATCCCCACGACTTGTTGCAGGGACTAGTCCCCTTGTGTGTGCCGACCTTTAAGCCTTCAACAACCATCTTGAATCCTAAACAAATGTTACGGATAAACTTACAGTGCTCCTCGGTCTCCACGCTTTCCTGCTCGTCCGGGTGTTCCGTCCCTTCCCTAACACAAACACGACACTGTTAAAACTCATTTACTCTTAAGGTAGCAAATATTTGTGTTAATCCCCATTCTTAAAAATAAACTTTTACAATTAAATGAAAACTGGCAGTAACGCTTCACCTTCCCCTCCATCTCCACTCATTGCCAATGAAACTTTTTAACACTGGTGAAGATAAAGACTTAACTGAAATGAATGTGTTCCGTTCTACCACAAAGTCAGCCTGGTTTCCATAGCACGAAGCTGTGAGTTGTTTTTTCTCCCTGATGGGGACGCTAGTTTATGACAGGTAAATCACCCCACCAGCAGTTGTAATGTTGCCCCTGTCCTTGTGTGGGGAGGGATGCACAGACACAGGAATACCTCTTGACCAAGAACGCAAAATAGGACCCTGGTCAGTGACCAGAGGGGCTCTGTCATTGTCTGTTTTAGTTATGTCTGTGGTGTCAATTTTTATTGTGTTTGTCTTGCAGACCTCACCTTAGGCCCCGGTAAGCCTGGTTCACCAACAGATCCCCCGCACCGTCATTGCCCTAAATTGCAGGAAATACGTTACTGCTATGTTTAATAATAACGATAATTCATGATATGAATCATGTCTTAACCAACTCATCTAATAAGCCTTCAAAGCACACCGAACAGGTACGATTAACTATAAATATTACACCCAATTTCATAGATCAGAGTGCAAGCAGTAAACACCTGACAACACGTGATGCGACTCCATGTAGTACTTCTTATTCCCGGGCTTATACAACATCGTACTAGGATTTGGACATTTTTTTTTTGACTGGGGGTAAAATTAAACGAGGTAGGAGTATAACCTGCATAAAATAACTGTTTGCCAAGATAGTTGACAATTGAGGGATTCAACAAACTCACTGTCTTCAAGCCTTATCCGGTTATCGTATGAACTCTACTTGAAAACTTATCTTATGTCTGTTTGAAGAACGTTGGCCCAGGAGGACTTTAGTTTAACCTTAATATGGAACAATTGGGATCGGAGCTTTTATTTGTCAATCTGTTTCTGCGTGAAAACTAAGAACGTCAAAGTTCAAAATCTCCAAAACCATTCCTCGATTGAGCACCAGTGGACAAATGGCACAGTAGTTACCAAGTAATTGCATCTTCCAGTTTGCCGAATTTAATCAGTTCCAAGAACTAAGCGAATGAGGAATGCAGAACACCTCTGCAATCAATAACAGCCGAATAGAATACCATGAACAAACCATAATTCATTTTATGACTCACGCGGCTCGCCATCTTTACCAGTTCTCCAGCAACACCTTGTCTACCGTTTTCACCACTTTAAAAAAGATATCACGCAACACTTAAAACAAGGTCAGATTACTAGAGACTTCTGTGGTTACATCCATAGTGGTGGATCTACGGGCGTGATGGAAGGGCGGGGTGGGGGGGGGGGGGAAAACCCGGTCGGCCTCAGCACCTCCTCCCTCCACTCCCTTTCTAGGAA
>JAHPZR010028903.1:150000-157500 GCA_019787425.1 Platygyra sinensis
TAGAACTTAGCAAGTGTATCCAAAAAGAAAATTGGGGGTAACCACGCATTTTTCAGAGATAATTAAGCTTCAATTGGGAAAAAAAACGCCATACATTGCCTTGTATTTTAAAGCTTTTTACAAATATTGCTGATTAATTCTCTTCGAAAAATGCGTGGTAACCCCCAATTTTCTTTTCGGATTTCAATAGCACACGTTATGATTTGCTTTTCCCGCATATTCAGTGAACCGCGCAAAAATACCTTTGAATTAGTAGGCACCATCCTTAAGTCCAGCACGAGTTCGTGGAGAGTTTCAAAAACTCATTAACAACAGTTTTATCTTTATAAACCTGCAGTAGATAAATAGCTAAGTGCCCAACTTGCCTGATGAACACCGCAACAGTCTATTTACAAACTAATACCTTGGTCAAAATTACATCTGCCTAAGGAGTCCGGACATCAATAACATTTTGATAACACGTGTGGAATTATAAGCTTTTCAATGTGTAACCATTATGATTACAATTCTAATATATTTACCGGTGAACCAGTTGGGCCTTGCTCTCCTCTGGGCCCGCGTTCACCCTAAAAAATAAAAATAATAATTTGAATAATTGATAAGATGCAATTTCATCAAAGGTAAGCCCCAACCAATGTCTGACATGTACAGATGTATGTGGTATTGGCCACTTAAGGAACCAAAGGAATTCTAGAGGAAGTCTCATCTTGCAGTCAGTTGTGGGACCTCTAGTTCTTCGTATCTTTTGTTTTGTAACCTAAACCCCAACCCTAACCTAACCCTTTACAACTTGATGCTTTCTGGACAATATTAATCATACCTTTTGGTACACTTACGCAGCATATTTATCAGGCGAGTTTAGTTGAGCCATGATTCGTATTTTGGTGAGATGTAGTTGAGCTAAAATAAACATGCGGGACCAAACAAACCTGATGTGCTGCTAAAGCAAACCAATAAAGGAACGATTTTGTGTTAACAATAACTTTAGGTATAGGCAAACGCGAAAAACCAATGAAATAAAGCAAAAAAATACCAACCACTTTATAACCTTGAAAAGTATCATTCTTTAATATGAAGCCATTGGGTTAATACCCATTATCAATACTCTTGAAAATGGAAATAACGGTTATTTCATGTTTTTAGGATTTTCAACAGCGTTGTCTTATAAAAGGCTTCTTGGGATTGAACCAGTCAACTGGTAGTACACTAAGCAACAACAAAATATGTTTACCCGGAGTCCAGGTGTACCATCTTTGCCTCGTGTTCCAGGAAATCCCTAAGTGTAAGAAGAAGCACATTATCAAAAAAAAAACACATAAAGTAGTAATATGCACACTAGGAAGAAGGATGTAAGTACGATTTGCCAAGTCTTATATGAATGCAGTGGGTTCCCATTGGGATTTTTCACTTCCCCAAGAACATTTCAACAGTTATGGCGCAGCTTTTGAAACAACATTTAAAAACCAAATTTTGCTGTTGGGATCTGTTTATAAGGCTTCAAAAAACGTGCAGTTTCTTGTTCTTATTGTAGTGGCTAAAACATCTAAATAAGACAGAAATTTTTCCCTTCAATAAAAGGTACATGTAGCTTTCTCAACACTGCTGCTAGTGATCACTTGATTGTTGGAACGCTGCAAAACTTTCTAGATGGAAATTAGGAATAATCTTTAACATAGAGTTTCTCAAAAAAGTAGAGACTTCATAGCTGATGTAATTGCCACTTGTGACCAAGTTGAGACCAAGCAACAGTAGTTTTGTTAACATAGAATAATAACACAGGTTGAGCATATAAACTGGTGTTATAAAAGCAACAACACAGAAATGTCAAACATCAAGAAGAATGAACTGATTTTCCTCCACACGAAGTTACTTTTAATTAATAAGATATGGTAACCATGGTAACTTACGGGATTTCCCACTCTGCCAGGTGCACCAGGGGCTCCTTGGTTTCCAGGGGGTCCCTTTAAATAAAAAACAAATTATCACAATTATGTAATTTTAAGTGTATAATTTTTTTTTTTTTGCCACAATACACTTAATAGATAAATGTCATATATCCCAGTTAATCCCAGTTGATACCACAGTTGACTAACTAATCCAGGAATCAGAGAAGCACAGCACAATGCTTTCCAGCACCTCTAATTTAATTGTTTTAAATAGCATAAAGCAACTTGCAAATGAAATGTTACAAAAAGATTCCCGTTTTTCTGTGCCCTAACCTTACCAGGTATAGACACAGGACCCTTCGTCCAAACAAATCTTACAAATTGTCAAACTAACTCTAACATGTGTCTGGGATATAAATCCTGATAACCACATATCCAAGATTTGTATTGGCATCTAAACATTTCTCTACTACACGATTTGAATGAAGCAATGTTTAAATAAACTGAAAGGACTTTCTATGCATTAGGTGGCCATGCAATATACCCGGCTAAGATGACTGAGACGTTCAAACTTAAGGGTTTAAAATAACACTTAAAAATCAGATGGAAATTGTTGGAGTTTGCATGGTTTAAGTTGATCGTGGATTTAAAAGGGAAATTAATTTTTAAAAAATTGTTAATACAAGTAGCATTTAAAAATCCTGGTAGCTTAAATTTTCCTAGTAGGGGAAACAATTCCTGCATAAAGTGATTATTTGCTAAGCAACTCAAAGTTAATTCAAGCCGTGCCACACACCGAAGCTCCCTGGCTTCCTTGCATTCCCATATCTCCTCTGTCACCTTGTCTACCCTAGAGAGGAATAAAAGAATCACAGGATTATTCATCGCGATATGTAAACAATACCATTCATTGGTGTATGCATACATGCTGGTATTGGTTACTGGACATTATGTGCTATGAGACTGAGAAAACAAATTGCTCATACGCTACGGAAATGGCACTTAAGTAAAGAATGGCCAACACTTAATCATCATTAAAATGGAAATGTTGAAATTACCGCAAGTCCTGGGGCACCTGGTTTTCCAGCTTCACCTGGGGCACCTCGTTCACCCTAATAGAGCAACAATAACAGAAGCAGTTCATCACCTAAGGAGTTTAATAGTGTTGAGATGATGGCTCCCCCCTGAAAACAGACACCCTAAGAACCAGAAAGCGACACTTGTATGCCTAGGAATGATTCTTCATAGTTTAAAGAAATCGTTTGCCACTGTTTGTTACTGTTTGCATGTGACTAGGACTGTGAGTAACTGTCTCCTTATGCCAAATATATACACATGGGCCGGGTTGTTCAAAAGCCAGTTAACCCAGGGTTAAATGTTAACTGAAGCACTATTTTTTCTTGTTTCAAAATGTTTTTCACTTCTACCATTTGGTGTAGTTTGAGATTACTATAGCTCAAAGCTGTAGGTGAAACAATATAAACAGATTACCTAATCAAAAAGTTACAAAACTGAAATCAAAATTCTCGCTAACCCTGAGTGAGCTTAGCCGAGCTTTGAACAACCCGGCCCTGGTATATATAGAATTCTATTACGAAACAAAAACTCCATAACGATAATTAAATTTGACCTGACAAACAATCTCAAAGCACAAGTAAGCCTGTTCAGTGGTAAACAGAATCTCAACTTGAAGTAAGAGAACTAAGGTTTAGTCTGCATCAGTTGTGCCGTTAATAAGTTATCTTCTTTCACGAGGGACCGGATTATTACTGTGCAGTTTTGTTGATTGCACCATTACAGCAAGTACACACATAATTAGCAGAGTCATGCTTCAAAAAACAAAAGAAAAACTTTGACATCATTTACCTTAAAACCCATTGATCCAGGTATTCCACGATTTCCTCCTCTTCCTGGATTACCCTGCAATTACAAGGTTCATTCCACTGTCTTTATTGGCATGTCAACATTCCTAGGAGCTTGGCACAGTAACTGTAGTGCAGTTCATTTATTGGCTATTATGGCATTTTTTTGTGGTATGAATTTTCCGAGATTTTGTTACCACCTGATATGAGTGCCATACCGATACTCTTATACCATCCCTTTTCAAGAGCATCTTTGAATTTTTTTATCTCAGTAGTTGAAGCACCTAGTTAACAATTATTGGACGGGGTTGAGCAAAATATCGTGATTTGTCAGTGGCGAGCAGATCAATTATTTGCCGAAGCCGAAGGCAGAGGCAAATAATTGATCTCCGAGACACTGACAAATCATGATATTTTGCGATAACCGAGTTCAATAATTGTTTTATCATTCGATCAACAAGTTTGTTTTCTTATTTTAATCACTTCCTGGCAGCTCAGGGAAGCGATTTATTATTTTTATTTTTTATTATTAGGGAAGAGATCTGCCATTCTTGTCTCGAGAACTTGTTTCCAATCACACATGAGCAGAATATTATTTGCAGCAAAACACATTTAGACGGTACTACGCATGAGCAGACCATTATTTGTACATGTAGGCAGTAATTTGCAGGTCACGTGGTGGACTCTCGGCCAATGGAAAGGAAGAAAAAACGCAGCAAATGATAATTACATTTGTTTGCTTTCAATTCGTGCTACTCACACCACTAACAACACTCTACTTACAATACAATACTTACAGTATGCATTACTTACGCTACTGATGATACTATACTCCACTTACAATTAAGAACGTATATTGCTTGCAGAAACACACAGCTACCTATAAGTCACTTACTATTAGGGCTACTTACAGTTGCAACTCACACATCCCTGGCGCTTATTATTAACAATCACTCAACAAGCACACGTTAGATATGAGATAATATAACTTAGATTTTATAATTTAGATAGGACGTTGAGAACACTCAAGAAATGTAGAAAACACTCGTCTACGGCCCGTGTTGTCTATATTTCCCTCATGTTCTCAAATGCCTGTCGTGTTTTATCACCGTGTAATGAATGGATTAGGCTTCTTTGTTTATTAAATTAGCTAATAAGACATGTAGCCCCAAGTTGGCAAAAATGGAATGACTGTTCTATTAAAAATGTGCCCCAAAATATGGAAAACTAAACTAAAATACGTAGAGCATGGTGTAATGGCTCATATGCCATGATGGCTAAGCCAATGAAAATTCTTGAATTACATTAACCACTGATCCAGCTTTTAACTACTACTATATGTTATTATCTAAGTATCGTACAAGAAAATAAAACGTACTTCTACTCCTTTGGGACCATTGAAACCCATTGCTCCTGCAACTCCCTGGGGACCCTGTGATAAAAAGTACACATCTCATTTTCAGTAACAAAACAAAGTTCTAAGCATTTAGAACACCATCATGTTCCAAGAGAAACCCCCTTCTCAGGACTATTAAAGGAACACTGTCACAGGAGTTCTGCTGTTTTCAGCTTCATTCCTTTCTGAAATCTTTACCTGGTACCTCTATTCGTTCCCAAAATGCTCAAATGGACCAAAAGAAACATATCAAATGAACGGTGGCTCAGAGAGCAAACCATAATGAATTTCTGGCAATATTTTCAAGGAGTGACTCTAGAATTTGAAAAAGCTGGCTAGTTTTTTCAAATTTCAAACCATTTCCATCCTTGCCATGCTAGGTGCTAGGCGGCAATAAATGGTTTCGGTGTAGTGATAAAGTCCTAGATAACAAAACTGCATTATTTTTGGGCTTCCATTGATGCCGGAACATATTTCGGCATTGTAAAATGACGCTAAAATACTGTGACAGTGGTTATAATTTCTAGTTTAGAAGTTGCTTTTACAGGTTATTGCTAGCCAATGAAGTGAGTAGTGGGTTATTCCAGGGCTTTATTCATGATGCCTCCATTGCTAGTACTAGGAAATACGTGGTCTTAGTAGAAAAACAAAAAAAAAATGAATGTCACATAAAAATTAACATACAGGGAATCCAGGAACTCCACTTCTACCATCCTCTCCATCAACACCCTTGAAATAAAAAGAGAGGCACGGAAATTAGTTGTATGGTAAGAACTTAAACGGATTTGTAACTTAAAATTAACCAGCCCTTTAACAAACGAGTTAAGGGGGTAAGTTTCTAAAGAAACTATGGTGCTGCGTCGGTGGGAGTATTACAGGATAATTTGGTTTTATCAACTGAGTTGATAATGTGAATTAGCCACCGTAAAGAGATTCGAAAGCTGACGTTTCGAGCGCTAGCCCTTTGTCGGAGCGAATTCGCTCCGACGAAGGGCTAGCGCTCAAAACGTCAGCTTTCGAATCTCTTTACGGTGGCTAATTCACATTATCAACTCAGTTGATAAAACCAAATCATCCCTTTAACAGAATGACATATTCTGGCCAGCAATACAAAACAAAAAGACTGGCTAAACATACATGTACCACAAATATAGGATCTCATTGTATATCTGACAGTTATTCTATGAACGAGCATTGGATATGCCATCGGTAGATAGCCAACGAGGCACAACGTACCTCCCCCCCCTCCCCCTAAAACAAAACTACGCGTACACTAAATCATATTTGTAATATATGGTGTAATGGCTCAAATACCATGAAGATGGCTGCGGCAATAAAAACTCTCGAATTGCATTATCCAAAGATAGAGCTTTTTAATAACATACAAAAAACACTTCAACATGCCTAACCATGGATATTACAAATATTTCTAACATCGGGCCAATCCGCACTAGCAGACAAAATCGCAATTGTCCGTGGCAAAATCCAAGGACAAATTTTGTCGTGACAATTTTTGTTGCGTCTGTTGCATCCGCATTGACATGGTTAAAGTCTTCAAATTGTGTCGTCGGATGGCAACTTGCGTGTTTGAAAAATTGCTCCATTCTCAAAGCATCTCCCTGCAACATCTGGATAGCCAAACTGGTCATTGTAAGGGGGGACGTTCCAGCACCTGGCAGATTTCGTTTGTTTATATAAAGGATGGCTTGTCATTGAGTTTAAATTCCATGAAGCATTACGATTCATTTTGTCCACTGCGAAAATTGTAAAATCTACCAGTTTCGCAACACGAGAAACAACTGAGATGCTACTTTTATACGGTTAAAAGCTTCCTGACAAATTAATGGCAAGTTAAAAAAAATTTGTTTATTTAAGCGATTTTGTCCAGTTTTTACCCGGGACAAATCTTGTCGGCGGTGCGATGGAAGTTTTGTCCACTTCGGCCAAAAATTGTCAAGTCACAACAAACCATCCGCACTTGTAGAGCATTTGTGATGACAAAAATTTTGTTTAAATAAACAAATTTTCTGCTAGTACAGATCGGCCCATTGAAAGCATTTTAGAATGATAAAAGTGGCTAACTGCTCAGGACACAGAAAAAGCTCAAAACGCTGACCTCTATAAATGAGCTGTGAATCTACTTTCCCCTCCCTGTAAACAATGCCAACAACAACTTGTTTTGGTGTTGATTGTTCATTAATTTTGTTTTCCACTCCTTTCTCCATTTCAAAAATAAATACCATTTTGTTGAACTTACCGGTGATCCTTGGGACCCTGGCTTCCCTGACTTTCCACTAGGTCCTGGGTCTCCCTAGGGAATAAAGTCAGCAAGTGTAAGAGTCATGCTAATGGCCAT
>JAHPZR010028903.1:160000-176084 GCA_019787425.1 Platygyra sinensis
CTGAGTTATACAATTCCAACTTAACTATTTACCCTGGGACAAGTGTTATGTAATATATTACATAACCATTACACATAATCAAGTTTACTATTGTAGAGAACTAAATAATTAACACTATAGAACAGTGATGTAACTCCTTGGATGACAGGCACATTTTGATGCATTCATGGTTTATTCTGGGTTTATAATATGACACTGACACTAGGATCTAGGATGTCACTTTGCTGTCTAGCTAGCCTTAAGATAACATATATTGCGTTATTAATACACAGAAATTCTGACCACTACTAAGAGAAGCAACTATTATTAAGGGTCCACATACCTGTTCTCCTTTTGCTCCATCACGCCCGGCAGCTCCATTCTTTCCTACATCTCCCTATGGTTGTCAATATGGTTTAAAGAAGCAATTGCTATTTTTGGACTTGATATAGTTTCTTACTCTTTTTTGTGTGCAATGAGACTGGTCAGACTTAACATCTTTTCTGATTTCAATTACGGAACTTAACATAACAACATCTTTTTTCTCTCTTTCTAATTCCACACAGTGCAACTTCAATATTTTTCACTGTTAAGCAGAATGCTGGATGTAATGTCACATACAAACCTACTAAATGAACTTTACGGGCTGTCCATTTTTGGTTTGTTACTTCACTAGCCCATCTGTCCATTTATTTTTCTGTTTCTGTTTGCTCAGCTGCACATAAACCTACTAGAAAGTTTGCTTTTTGTTCTGTTGGTTTGCCAGCTTATTTCCTAATCTTTCTGTTTGTTTTTCCTTCAATCTTATTTAATTAATATCTGTTTTCATCGCTGTTTGCTTGTCAATTGAACAGTTGCACTGCTCATTCTCACCTTGCTTCCTGGCCTTCCTTCTGCACCATTGTATCCGCGAGTTCCAGATGGTCCCTACAGTGACAACAACAACTGTTACAACAACTTTATAATTCCCAATAATCGTTTTCGTCTTATTTTTGGATGATGTAACTGTTGTAATGTGTAATTCCTGAAAATATCCTTACCTCCCCCACAGAAGGGATTTTTTCCAAGAGCCCCCCCCCCCCCCCCCCCCCCCCCTCCCACCCCTCTGGAAATTCCAATTACGCTTCATACATTTCTAAATAAACCCCCCACCCCCAAGAAATTCCAATCCCTTCTGTGGGGGAAGTATGGATATTTCTGGAACTGCACAATCCTGTACAGGCAACAGATCTGTGGAAAAAACTTCCAACCCATTCCAAAGAACTTGGCATAATTATTGTTTTCATCTGCTTTCCTAATTTCATCCTTAAGTGAGGTTTGTGTAAATTTTGCATGGTTTTAACCTTCTTAAACCAACTTTCTTCTGCAAAACCCATCAGCTATAAAATCGTAAATTACATTCATGACTAGCTAGGTTATTAGCTATAGTTTATGTGGTACCGTACTGAAACTCTTACTTTAATTTATAGGTTAAGTCCTGGCCCCAGTTGTTCGAACACTGGATAACGCTGTCCAACAGATAAATGAATAAGTGAATAAGTGTTAACAACACAAACTACACTATCTCCTGGATAGTAATTTATCCAGTGGGTAGAGTTAGCTGGTGTTTGAACAACTGGTGCCTGGTTTTTTACAACTCCGTAACGGCTTTAAGTTGGGCCTATAAATGGAGGGGCTTAAATCTGAGGGGGCAAATAGTTTTTCATTTACTGGTAATTTAGCTTGCGTGGCAGGCGTCCGAAGGGGAGGGAAAGGGGAAAGACGAGCCAGTGAAATGCGAGAAGATTGGATGCGGAAGGATCGCGGTAATTAAGCTTTAAAACATGACAATAAAAGAAATTCAACACAAGGAAAGCTAGAGGGGGGCTAATATCTGGAGGGGTTTGTAACCAGATGTACTATTTTGCTTACAGGTTGATAGGCCTATAATGGAACTTGGACTACAAGTGGGGGAGGAGAGAGGGGCTTATTATAAGAGGCAGGTCAGGGTATGCATAGCCTATCATTATGTGAAATGCTCCAGAGCCAAAATGTCATCTCAGCTATAGTACAGTCAACTCTCTCGTAAGCGACCATCCTTCGTGCAAGACAAAGTGGTCGTTTACAAGATGAATGAACAAAGCCCAATGCTGGATTGACTGATCAATTGCAAAACGATATTACCTTATCAGCTAAAATTAGGCATATAGAATATAGCTGTTTGATTTTTTTTTTTGACATGCAACAATTTTTGGAAAAAGGTACAATAGAATGCTTGTCAATGTGTCTCTTAATCATCTGATTGAAATCTACACTGAACAAAACCTAGTACATCTTCTTTGTTTGTAAAATGTTACTATCTGTCATCAGTCAGGTAATTAGCATTATTAAAAACTTGAGTTTTGTCAATTCTGTGTAACATGAAGACCTTTTAATGATCATGTTGGGTGGTCGCTTAACGGAAACGGAAAACAAAACAATATTTCAAACTTCTGGCCAAATATCTGGTTGCCGTCGCTTAGGAAATTTGAGTAGTGGTCACGTACAAGAGAGCTCTTGGAACAGTATTTGACTGAGAAACTAAATGGTTATTTACAAAGTGGTCGTTTACGGGAGGTGGACGCTTATGAGAAGTGGCTGCCATGAGAGAGTTGACTGTACTAAGTCAAAGTTTTAAAAACACCTGGAGATCAGCTTACCCTTGGACCAGGAGGGCCAAGTCCACCAGGACTTCCTGTTCTACCAGATGCTCCCTAGGTAATGAAACAACAAAGATTAATCTATGCATACCCAACTTGATGTCACACTTAAAGACGAAATATGATAGGAAATCCAGCAATTTTCAGCTTTATAGTGGACAAAAACCTTGCACCAAATAGTCCTTCTTACATTTTCTTACTAACATAATACAGTGGAACCTCGATTTAATGAAGGCGCTGGGGACCGGCCAAATTTGTTCGTTAAATGGAGGGTTCGTTATATCGAAAACCTTAATATAACGAATTTGAGGGGAAACGGCCAAAACGTTCATTATATCGAGGTCATATTTAATGATTGATTTGTAACACAGGTGACTCCTGTGGAAATACTACAGTGCCAATGTGTATCGCATAATTATAATAAGCCGTTGACTGAAAGGTTGCTGTCTCTTTACCATATGGATTAAAGGATTTGTTGACTGTTGATCTGTTCAGCGTTTATCTTCTGTCGTGTGTTGACATTGTAATTCGTTATATCAAGATCAATTTTACGTTTGGGCTAGAGAAATAATTGTGCAGGATCCTGAAGGTAAAATTTATTCATCAATTACACTTCACCTGAATACTTTGAACTGTGTTGTATCAAAAGTTTCATATAAACTTGAAAACTTGTTTTCAACATTAATTTTGATGAACTTAGAATTGATTGTTTTCGAGAAGATGTTTAAAACAGAGGCACAGAAGTTTGTAACAAGTCATGACATGGATAACCTTGGTACAACAATTGTGTCCACTTATCACTCGAACTTCTGGTGGATTCCTCCTTCTTTTTCACACCTGAGCCTCTGAGACTCAACCCAAATATTCCATATTTTATGATATTGAAACAGAAAAACAACTGCAAAGTTGTACGCCTCAGTAGCCCTGCAGAGATCCACTTGTTGTCTTATAAGGGCTGTTTTGTGTGTGGAATTCAAAATATCGACAACTAAACAACATCAACTCCACTTGGCTGCTAATCTTTCTCAGGACAGAAATCATGGGGCTGAATCTCAAACAGCTCAAAGGCTGTCAATAAAAGTTTTATTTTTATTGAGGCTAACTACAAAAAATGAAATTTATTTTCAAGTATACAGTTTTTTACATTGCCAGTTCAATAAATTACTAGCATCTGAAGTTGGACTGTAGACCTGTGATGAAATGCTCTTGAAATACTTTAATTAACTCTATGTATTTTCCTCGTTTTCTTGTCCCCCCACGGGAGAGGGAAAAGCCCACATACGGCCACTGGATTTACAAGGTAAGCTTATCAGTATTGATTTTAATTTAATTGGATGCTAAGAACTAAGATTTGCTTTTAATATTGGGTTCGACAGCAGGCACTCTAATTAGATTATTTGCAGTTGTTGACACCTTGAGGTAACGATTTTCCCGAAATAGAGCGGGCATTTTTCTGCGCAGTAATTAAAAGCCCCAAACTAATCTTTATATCCATGAAAAGAAGAACACTTCCACTAGTCACAACGTAAATCTCAAGTGATTTGGAGTTATACCGCATAGGAAAAATGTGTCTTGAAAAAATGCTCCAAAAATAGATTTTAAAACCATAAAATATTGGTGATTCTTAAACACAAGCCGTGAATTCAAAGTTAGACGAAAACTCCTGGTTTTCGGCTTAAATAATTTGCCAATACCTCCCACACAAATATACAAAAATAAAAAAACTCGATTTTGCTTTTGCACTTTTCAGAAGCGAAGTTCATATGTTTGACACTCGGCGCACTAATGTCCGCCATATTTGAAGTGGTGGCAGGTTGTACAGTTTTGCGAATTTTCTGGAAAACAAAAGTAGATCTAAGCAAAAAAATTATACCACGTTTATTAGCTCATCATGAGTTTATCTTTGAGCGAAATATGAGGGTAGTCATTTTTTGGACCATTTGCCACCACTCACTCGGTCACGAAAAAAGGCGCTCTTAAGGAGCTATATACAATTTTCAAAAAGTGGGAGTCTGGGTACAAGTGCTATCTCGCGTTGCATTAAACGCGAGGAAACAAAAATTTGGATATTGGTAGATATTTTTATGAAATATTCATTTTTGTCATTTTTAATGCTGTGACGTCATCGGTCACGTGACCAGAACGGACCGAAGTTTAATATTCGCTCTAAAAGTTTACTAGAACCTTTCTCCAGGAATATTTTTAAGCGAAGTTGTAGTTTAATAAATAGTGTTTTAAAAAATGGCCATGATTACTTTTTCCTAAAAAAGTGCGGTAGTAGAAAATCTAACTGAAAAGTTTGTCAGCTTCCTGCTCAACAGCCATTTGAGGTAGGAATAAAAGAAAATTTTGCCAAATGCTTGAGAGTATGCTCTTTATGATGGCGTTGTCAGTTGCTTCTAAGTTCAATTGCTTTTGGCGAGGATCGATGTTTAAGATTTTTTTCAGAGGAGAGGGCCTGGAGGAAAGAACGAAAACGAGGCTATACTTTCGCGCGCTTTTTGTTCACTGCGACGCCGCGCCACAAAAGGTTAGCTAGAAAAAAAAAAATCCCAGGACTGGACAACGGACTGGACTTGCATTTTCTTTAAGCGGAACCTTTGACGACTTTTTTAATTATTTTTTTTCCTTATGGCTGATGTCTGCTCAGGGACAATGTATACTTGAGAAGGTAAGTTGATACAGATAGTTGTTGCTGTTTGTTAAAAAACAAAACAAAAAAAAGCGCGTTTGTGGTACACTTAAATGCACTTCCCACCTAAAAAGTGTTGTTTAATTCTTGGAATTATAAAACTTAAACTAGAAGTTGCAGCAATGCGAATGAAATCAAATTAATGCTAACATTCAAGAATGAAACAATTTAAGTTGCTTAAGGCAACCGATGCAAGCTCAGTAATTTTACTAAATACGATATTTGAAGGTTAAAAACGTATCGTAAACAGTGACGGAATAAATGATTACTTTATTTTCAACCGGAACTTAAAACGTTACCTTCATTCGCACAGACATCAAAACTTTATTTTATACTGTCCATGAACTAAATTCCCTATTACAATTATAACAAAGTGTACAATAAAGCCATTATTCAAAGTATTGGCCTAAGAAAAATAGTTGCGCATAAACAAATACTGGAACAGTTCGTGCTTTCAAATGGATTACCATAATGAATTACACGATTCCAACACATAAGTTTAATTTGAGTGGCGAAACATTTTGTTGTATCTAAAAAATTGCTGTACTACAAAAAACGTTTTCACAGAGGTTGTAATGCATGGGGGTTCAAATAATTTAATTCAATCTTTATAAAGCTAAAAATTGTATGTCAAAGATTCAGCAGAAACAGAGAAAAGTTTTAAAATCACGGCTGTTTGTGCGACTTCGTGCACGTGCGCGCTAAACGCAGAAAGTACCTAAGCTTAATAACTCTGAAGACGTCAAGTACTTAAGTTTATGTCAAAACCGACCAAGAACCAGTCGAAAAAAACACAGAAAGATTAGCAAATATATGTTTTAATAGATTTGGCAGTTTTACAAAGTGTTACGCTTCTGGTTTGTGGCACTTATTTACAATGGTAGTCTGAGGAAAAACCTTTTTACAACAATGTTTAAATTATAAGCTTAAAGATGATTTCCAGTCCGAACTGCGCAGTCTCAGAACCCTAATGTTTATCGGGCGCACTCGATGGAATGCGAATCGATGTTATTCGTTAAGAACCACATACCTTATCTTTGAGACCTTTCAAAGTCCTTTTCCAACAGATTCATTGATTTTTACAGCTGTGAAGTTGTTTCATGAAGTGATATGAGCAAGAATGAAGTATTAAGCTTCGACCGGTTCGTATCCATAATGGCGGTTGCTTTTAAACTTTGAATTTACTTCATGTAAGTAGTTGCGAAATGGTTACATTTTGTGATATTTTACATGAAGCAAAACAAGAAACCAAAACAAACTCTCGAGAGTGTGCAGTACGGACTGGAAATCAACTTTAAGCTTACGGTAAATTTCATTTGAATCTATTTTTTAAATTGAGCGGAAATTAAAATGTAATTTCCTATAAGAATGGGTCCAACACAGAAATCCTGAAAACCTTCTTCACAAACAAACTGACGATAAACTTGAAAACCAAATTTGAGAGTAGGCTTTACTTCTTGTCGAGCCATACAAAAGTTGGGCACATAAACAAAGACAACGCTTATCTGGCTTATCGGTTGACCGCAAGTTTTTTGAGGAGAACGACTAAATAAAAGGTCAACGGTAAATACCTTCTCCAATCGTCGAAAAGGCTACATCGGGCCACTGCGTAAATCGCACATCCTTCGTCTTTTAGTCATGCTCAAAGCACGGCGGGAAAATTTATGTGTTGTCGAATG
The DNA here is from genome assembly GCA_019787425.1 of Platygyra sinensis. Taxonomy (NCBI): domain Eukaryota; kingdom Metazoa; phylum Cnidaria; class Anthozoa; order Scleractinia; family Merulinidae; genus Platygyra; species Platygyra sinensis. Next base: position 167,029 of record JAHPZR010028903.1, read on the forward strand.
CAGTACTGTCGCGGCGCGAATACAATCCCTTTCACAACGCTTTAGATACATCCAAAAAGCCGTCCATCAAGCCTTGATATAATTCTTCCCAGAGAGGCCAGTTAAAAGTATTTTCACAGTCTAACACATCTTCAGGTGACCTAGTCGAAGTGGCGGAAGGAGAGCCGAGTCGAACGAGGTATCGCACAGCGTTGACGTGGACGTCGTTAATCCACTGACTTGATCTAAAGTTTTATGCTTCGGACTAGAAATTTTCCATTACTTAGTTGAATTTGACGGCAAATCTCCTATTTTGGCGACCATTTCAGCTTTTCACCACAGCTCTTTCACCACACAAATCTTTCACAGTCTAACACATCTTCAGGTGACCTAGTTGAAGTGGTGGAACGAGAGAGTCGAACGAGGTATCGCACAGCGTTCATGTGCTCGTTAATCCACTGACTTGGTCTAAGGTTTTATGAGACAAGATGAACCAAATTTCAAAATCATTTCACCATTTTGAATGTAGTTAAGCTTCGGCCTAGAAATTTCCCATTACTTTGTTAAACTTGACCGCAAATACCACTTTCACCACAGCTACAGCGCTGTCGCAAGCAAACCGTCGCTTCGTTTCAGAAGGTCGATTCACTTTCTGTGATTGATTAAACAAAATGACGTGTGAATCGCGAGGTGTGGAGAATCTACGTCAATCTTGCTATATACTGTAAATCAGTCAGTGGATTAACGACGTCCACGTCAACGCTGTGCGATACCTCGTTCGACTCGACTCTCCTTCCGCCACTTCGACTAGGTCACCTGAAGATGTGTTAGACTGTGAAAATATTTTTAACTGGCCACTCTGGGAAGAATTATATCAAGGCTTGATGGACGGCTTTTTGGATGTATCTAAAGCGTTGTGAAAGGGATTGTATTCGCGCCGCGACTGCACTCGACAACGCATAAATTTTCCCGCCGTGCTCTGAGCATGACTAGAGACGAAGGATGTGCGATTTACGCAGTGGCCCGATGTAGCCTTTTCGACGATTGGAGAAGGTATTTACCGTTGACCTTTTATTTAGTCGTTTTCTTCAAAAAACTTACGGTCAACCGATATAAGCCAGATAAGCGTTGTCTTTGTTTATGTGCCCAACTTTTGTGTGGCTCGGCAAGAAGTTAAGCCTACTCTAAAATTTGGTTTTCAAGTTTATCGTCAGTTCGTTTGCGAAGAAAATTTTCAGGATTTCTGTGTTGGACCCATTCTTATAGCAAATTAAAATATAGATAGGACCCTGCGCGCGCTCTGATTGGTCAAAAACCTATGTTTTATCAGAGTATAAAACATAGAAAAAGCGTGTTTTATTGTTCTGCGCGCGTAAATCTATATTTTAAAGCAAATGAAGAAGCCTAAGCCGTGTATTACACTGTGATAAAACACTCCGGTCATTTGAGAACACTCGAGAAATGTAGAAAACACTCGCCTGCGGCTCGTGTTTTCTACATTTCCCTCGTGTTCTCAAATGACCATCGTGTTTTATCACAGTGTAATACACGGCTTAGGCTTCTTTATTTGTTAATTACATTTTAATTTCCCCTCAATTTAAAAAATAGATTCAAATGAAATTTACCGTAAGTTTAAGCTTATAATTTAAACATTGTTGTAAAATGGTTTTTTTCAGACTACCATTGTAAATAGGTGCCACAAACCAGAAGCGTAACACTTTGTAAAACTGCCAAATCTATTAAAACAATTATTTGCTAATCTTTCTTTGTTTTTTTCGACTAGTTCTTGGTCGGTTTTGACATAAACTTAAGTACTTGACGTCTTCAGAGTTATTAAGCTTAGGTACTTTCCGCGTTTAGCGCGCACGTACAGGAACTCGCACAAACAGCCTTGATTTATAAAACTTTTCTCTGTTTCTGCTGAATCTTTGACATACAATTTTTAGCTTTATAAAAATTGAATTAAATTATGTGAACCCCCATGTATTACAACCTCTGTAAAAACGTTTTTTTTTTTGTAGTACAGTAAGTACAGTAATTTTTCAGATACAACAAAATGTTTCGCCACTCAAATTAAACTTATGTGTCGGAATCGTGTAATTCATTAGGGTAATCCATTTGAAAGCACGAACTGTTCCAGTATTTGTTTACGCGCAACTATTTTTCTTAGGCCAATACTTTGAATAATTGCTTTATTGTACACTTTGTTATAATTCTAATAGGGAATTTAGTTCATGGACAGTATAAAATAAAGTGTTGATGTCTGTGCGAATGAAGGTAACGTTTTAAGTTCCGGTTGAAAATAAAGTAATCATTTATTCCGTAACTGTTTACGATACGTTTTTAACCTTCAAATATCGTATTTAGTAAAATTACTGAGCTTGCATCGGTTGCCTTAAGCAACTTAAATTGTTTCATTCTTGAATGTTAGCATTAATTTGATTTCATTCGCATTGCTGCAACTTCTAGTTTAAGTTTTATAATTCCAAGAATTAAACAACACTTTTTAGGTGGGAAGTGCATTTAAGTGTACCACAAACGCGCTTTTTTTTGTTTTGTTTTTTAACAAACAGCAACAACTATCTGTATCAACTTACCTTCTCAAGTATACATTGTCCCTGAGCAGACATCAGCCATAAGGAAAAAAAATAATTAAAAAAAGTCGTCAAAGGTTCCGCTTAAAGAAAATGCAAGTCCAGTCCGTTGTCCAGTCCTGGAATTTTTTTTTTTCTAGCTAACCTTTTGTGGCGCGGCGTCGCAGTGAACAAAAAGCGCGCGAAAGTATAGCCTCGTTTTCGTTCTTTCCTCCAGGCCCTCTCCTCTGAAAAAAATCTTAAACATCGATCCTCGCCAAAAGCAATTGAACTTAGAAGCAACTGACAACGCCATCATAAAGAGCATACTCTCAAGCATTTGGCAAAATTTTCTTTTATTCCTACCTCAAATGGCTGTTGAGCAGGAAGCTGACAAACTTTTCAGTTAGATTTTCTACTACCGCACTTTTTTAGGAAAAAGTAATCATGGCCATTTTTTAAAACACTATTTATTAAACTACAACTTCACATAAAAATATTCCTGGAGAAAGGTTCTAGTAAACTTTTAGAGCGAATATTAAACTTCGGTCCGTTCTGGTCACGTGACCGATGACGTGACAGCATTAAAAATGACAAAAATGAATATTTCATAAAAATATCTATCAATATCCAAATTTTTGTTTCCTCGCGTTTAATGCAACGCGAAATAGCACTTGTACCCAGACTCCCACTTTTTGAAAATTGTATATAGCTCCCTTAAGAGCGCCTTTTTTTCGTGACCGAGTGAGTGGTGGCAAATGGTCCAAAAAATGACTACCCTCATATTTCGCTCAAAGATAACTCATGATGAGCTAATAAACGTGGTATAATTTTTTTGCTTAGATCTACTTTTGTTTTCCAGAAAATTCGCAAAAACTGTACAACCTGCCACCACTTCAAATATGGCGGACATTAGTGCGCCGAGTGTCAACATATGAACTTCGCTTCTGAAAAGTGCAAAAGCAAAATCGAGTTTTTTATTTTTGTATATTTGTGTGGGAGGTATTGGCAAATTATTTAAGCCGAAAACCAGGAGTTTTCGTCTAACTTTGAATTCACGGCTTGTGTTTAAGAATCACCAATATTTTATGGTTTTAAAATCTATTTTTGGAGCATTTTTTCAAGACACATTTTTCCTATGCGGTATAACTCCAAATCACTTGAGATTTACGTTGTGACTAGTGGAAGTGTTCTTCTTTTCATGGATATAAGATTAGTTTGGGGCTTTTAATTACTGCGCAGAAAATGCCCGCTCTATTTCGGGAAAATCGTTACCTCAAGGTGTCAACAACTGCAAATAATCTAATTAGAGTGCCTGCTGTCGAACCCAATATTAAAAGCAAATCTTAGTTCTTAGCATCCAATTAAATTAAAATCAATACTGATAAGCTTACCTTGTAAATCCAGTGGCCGTATGTGGGCTTTTCTCCCTATTTTCTGTTCAAAATAATCGTCTTCTTATCTTCCGTTCAACAGTGTTTGCCGAACGAGATGAACCGATCTGAACAGCACCTGGATGGTTCTTGTAGAAACATCGCAATTCTTGACAGCATGAAGCTTTTGTTATTTTCTATCCTTCTAAAATGTACAAGTGAGCTTGTAAATAAGTCAATTTTAACCATTTTAGTGGCCGTAACGAGCAGAATTACCGAGTCCCGTGCTAACATGTTCGAAACGTGTATTGTTTGTACGTCACGCAATGGCATGTCACACACCATGTAAGACTTTAAGGAAGGCTCGCGAAAATTGAACCTTGATTGGTGCTATATTTTGACCACTGTAATACCGATGCAGTGCTCTACCAACTGAGCTATCAAGCCATCTGGGAGCTGATCACTTTGTGAGTACGTAAATTTTTTTTTTCTCGCCACTTCGCGACTCGCCTTCCTTCGCGGCCTCGCCGCTCAATTCTGTCGCCTCTAACAAGAAAAAGACCTCTGGCACCCAGGGTAGTAAATGATGATCAATACTCTTATTGTGCACCTATCAATGTCAAGCCCGATGGTGGGAGGGGGGGGGGGGGGGGGGTCGGGCAATCCACGGGAATTTGACTGTGGCGTAAATCCCCAAGGTGGGGATTTTGATCGGGCATCATACATTTGATCATTCAATTTTATATAGCAGAAGAGAAGTAAACCATTTGTTTCTGCTAATTTGGCAATTCTTTTTCGCCCGGGGGTTGGGATTTTAATAATTTTTTTTAGGAAATGGCAAAATCTCCACCCTATGCTCACCCGACCTCCTCCCCCCCCCTCCGCCCACCCTCCCCTTCCCCCTTCCTGAAAGGTGCATTAACCGAGCTTAGACAGTCTGTATGGGAGAATCTTGACCAAGGTCGTAAGTACAGACCGAATGCAAGAATAAGTTAATTCGTTTAATGTAACTGGTTTGTATTGACATTTTGCTTGCGAAGGACGATGAGCCGAATTTAATTGTTCCGAAGTTTTCTCGTCCTCTTTATTTTTTTTCATCAGCTTTTTGGCACGGTCTGGATGCCGGTCTAGATGGGAAAATCTAGGGGTGCTTTCCATTTTGCCAACCATTCTGGAAATGTCATGTTTGTAACCCTGTAAATACATGGAAATGCAAAAAGGGGGCATGTATGAAACATGTAAAAACCATGTAAATGAAAAGAGGAGGCCTGTTTGGAAACATGTACAAACCATGTAAATGAAAAAAACGAGGCCTGTTTGGAAACATGTAAAAGCCATGTAAATGAAAAGGGGGGGGGGGGGGGGGGTGTAGCTGTTTGTAACCCTGTAAGAACCATGTAAATGAATGAAATGGGCCTGAAAGAAACACGTAAAAACCATGTAAGTGAAAAAAAGGGGCCTGTATGAAACATGCAAAAACCATGTAAATAAACCTAGGGCCGCCTGTAAAACATCTGTGAATGGAAAACTAGGGGCTACGGGTGAGGGGGCGGAGGTGGTGGCTGTAAGTAACCTGTGAAAACTGATATAAATCAACAAAGGGGGCCTTGAAAAGGATGTGAAAACAATTTAAATGAGATAATGGGGGTTTTCGAAAGCTCTAAAAACTATGTAGATGTAAAATGGGTACTCTTAGAGAAAGAAAAGATCTAAATTTCACAGAGGGCCTGTTTAAACCCTACAAAAATCATATAATGGTAAAGTGGTGGGGCTAAAAAAAACTAGCCAATACAAACAAACGTTGAGGTCAGTGTTTTGCCATTTATCATACATTTGCAGCAAGCGCACCATCTGGAGCCCTAGACAATAATCCAGTCCAGAAATAAAAGTGGTAGGGCTATAGCTCTACCAACCCCTCCCCCGCGGTGGTCCCTGCATGTAACGGTTTAACCAACGTACACTGTTCAAACGATGTAATACCAAGTTATGGACAAAATGGGACTCTCACAGCACGAAATGACAACCTAACTAGAAAGAGCTTTTCAACGGTATTATGAAGGCGCGTAAAGTTTAAGTCTAACACCGCTATAAAGCGCCGTTAATGTAAAGCCCCAATTTAAGGGCCCTAGTCAGCCACACCTTTGGTTTTGTTTACTTACTAGAATTCGGCTATTATATTTTAAACGAAGCCTGTCGAAGCGAAGAAAAATCACTGTAATACTACTCAAGATAATTAAGCATACCTTCAGGAACACAGCTTACAGTAAAACAATAAGAATTCTCTTCACCATGCTATATCAATAATTTCGATGGCGTCGAAAATGGCGGAGGCTGACTGGGGCCCTTTAAGATGCCTTTTATGTGGAAGAGGAGTCTTTAAATTAAAGTCCAAGCGTGTGCAATAGTGTGCTTCAAATTGAAGTTGCGGCAGACGGTATGCATAAAACTAAAATGCTGCATTGATCGACACTAAGCTGTCTGGTTCTTGTAAACTTTCCGCCCAACCAGAACGACAACAAAACTGGAATTAATACTGCACATGCCAGCGTGTCAAGCTCTCGTCTCCAGAAAAAGCGAAAAATTAATACTCTGTCGTTTGTTTTGGCCATTTGTTGTTCATTTGTTCACATAGAATGATAAAGGACAAACAGTAAATAAAGAAAGGAAAAACATCTTGAAGCATTTTTGTAAGAGTTACAAGTTGGGCTGTTATAGCGCGTCCAGATTTACACATACGAAATCCCATCATTATCGGGGATAGGGTCTGCCGGATTATGCTCAAAAAATAGAGTATTATAACTTTCGGTCAAGTTTAAGAAAGTAATGGGAAATTTCTAGTCCGAAGCTTAACTACATTCGAAACGGTGAAATGATTTTGAAATTTGGTTCATCCTGTCTCATAAAACCTTAGACCAAGTCAGTGGATTAACGAGCACATGAACGCTGTGCGATACCTCGTTCGACTCTCTCGTTCCGCCACTTCGACTAGGTCACCTGAAGATGTGTTAGACTGTGAAAGATTTGTGTGGTGAAAGAGCTGTGGTGAAAAGCTGAAATGGTCGCCAAAATGGGAGATTTGCCGTCAAATTCAACTAAGTAATGGAAAATTTCTAGTCCGAAGCATAAAACTTTAGATCAAGTCAGTGGATTAACGACGTCCACGTCAACGCTGTGCGATACCTCGTTCGACTCGACTCTCCTTCCGCCACTTCGACTAGGTCACCTGAAGATGTGTTAGACTGTGAAAATATTTTTAACTGGCCACTCTGGGAAGAATTATATCAAGGCTTGATGGACGGCTTTTTGGATGTATCTAAAGCGTTGTGAAAGGGATTGTATTCGCGCCGCGACTGCATTCGACAACGCATAAATTTTCCCGCCGTGCTTTGAGCATGACTAGAGACGAAGGATGTGCGATTTACGCAGTGGCCCGATGTAGCCTTTTCGACGATTGGAGAAGGTATTTACCGTTGACCTTTTATTTAGTCGTTTTCTTCAAAAAACTTACGGTCAACCGATAAGCCAGATAAGCGTTGTCTTTGTTTATGTGCCCAACTTTTGTATGGCTCGGCAAGAAGTTAAGCCTACTCTAAAATTTGGTTTTCAAGTTTATCGTCAGTTTGTTTGCGAAGAAAGTTTTGAGGATTTCTGTGTTGGACCCATTCTTATAGCAAATTACATTTTAATTTCCCCTCAATTTAAAAAATAGATTCAAATGAAATTTACCGTAAGCTTAAGCTTATAATTTAAACATTGTTGTAAAAGGTTTTTTCAGACTACCATTGTAAATAGGTGCCACAAACCAGAAGCGTAACACTTTGTAAAACTGCCAAATCTATTAAAACAATTATTTGCTAATCTTTCTTTGTTTTTTTTCGACTAGTTCTTGGTCGGTTTTGACATAAACTTAAGTACTTGACGTCTTCAGAGTTATTAAGCTTAGGTACTTTCCGCGTTTAGCGCGCACGTACAGGAACTCGCACAAACAGCCGTGATTTTAAAACTTTTCTCTGTTTCTGCTGAATCTTTGACATACAATTTTTAGCTTTATAAAAATTGAATTCAATTATGTGAACCCCCATGTATTACAACCTCTGTGAAAACGTTTTTTTTTTGTAGTACAGTAAGTACAGTAATTTTTCAGATACAACAAAATGTTTCGCCACTCAAATTAAACTTATGTGTCGGAATCGTGTAATTCATTAGGGTAATCCATTTGAAAGCACGAACTGTTCCAGTATTTGTTTACGCGCAACTATTTTTCTTAGGCCAATACTTTGAATAATTGCTTTATTGTACACTTTGTTATAATTTTAATAGGGAATTTAGTTCATGGACAGTATAAAATAAAGTTTTGATGTCTGTGCGAATGAAGGTAACGTTTTAAGTTCCGGTTGAAAATAAAGTAATCATTTATTCCGTAACTGTTTACGATACGTTTTTAACCTTCAAATATCTTATTTAGTAAAATTACTGAGCTTGCATCGGTTGCCTTAAGCAACTTAAATTGTTTCATTCTTGAATGTTAGCATTAATTTGATTTCATTCGCATTGCTGCAACTTCTAGTTTAAGTTTTATAATTCCAAGAATTAAACAACACTTTTTAGGTGGGAAGTGCATTTAAGTGTACCACAAACGCGCTTTTTTTTGTTTTGTTTTTTTAACAAACAGCAACAACTATCTGTATCAACTTACCTTCTCAAGTATACATTGTCCCTGAGCAGACATCAGCCATAAGGAAAAAAAATAATTAAAAAAGTCGTCAAAGGTTCCGCTTAAAGAAAATGCAAGTCCAGTCCGTTGTCCAGTCCTGGGATTTTTTTTTTTTCTAGCTAACCTTTTGTGGCGCGGCGTCGCAGTGAACAAAAAGCGCGCGAAAGTATAGCCTCGTTTTCGTTCTTTCCTCCAGGCCCTCTCCTCTGAAAAAAATCTTAAACATCGATCCTCGCCAAAAGCAATTGAACTTAGAAGCAACTGACAACGCCATCATAAAGAGCATACTCTCAAGCATTTGGCAAAATTTTCTTTTATTCCTACCTCAAATGGCTGTTGAGCAGGAAGCTGACAAACTTTTCAGTTAGATTTTCTACTACCGCACTTTTTTAGGAAAAAGTAATCATGGCCATTTTT
>JAHPZR010028905.1:0-37307 GCA_019787425.1 Platygyra sinensis
TAGAGATCACTGAAATCATTTGTCAGCAATCTTGTCTTTGGGCCCTTAAGAAGAATCATCGCTGCTTTTCAGTAGCCATTGTTCTCCACTTGCACTATATACCACGATTACAGTCACTCTTTCAACTTTCTCTCTCTTTTCAATAAATGAAAAAGAAGTAAATCATAATCATTTCTTCTTAAGGTTCCTGCTAGTATGGAAAATCATTGCTGCTCGGTAACCCAGGGAGTCATTGGTGCTCGTTGGCACGAAGAGTCACTGCTGCTTGCTAGCTCTGGGAGTCACGCTCTGCCCGCAAACCTACTAAGTCAATGCTGCTCGCTAGTCTAAGGAGTCATTGCTGCTCGCTTTCCCAGGAAGTAACTCGTGCTAGCTAGCCCAGAAAGTCATTGCTGCTAGCTTGCCCAGAAAGTCATTGCTACTCTCTGTCCCAAGGAGTTACTGCTCCTCGTTAGCGCAGGGAGTCACTGCTGTTCGCTAGCCCGGAGAGTCACTTCTCCCCATTAGTCCAGGGAGTCATTCCCGTTCGCTAACCCAAGGGGACATTGCTGCCCGCTAGCACAGGTATTCACTGCTGCCCGCCAGTCCAGGGATGCTTTGTTGCTTGCTAGTCCAGGGAGTCATTGCTGCCTGCTAGCCCAGAAAGCCATTTCTGCTCTCTAGCCCAGTTAGTGCTTCAGTTAATGCTTCTCGCTAGAGAAGGTAGTCACTGCTGCTTGTTAGCGCATGGAGTCATCGCTGCTCGCTTCCCCAATGAATTTTTGCTGCCCGCTAACCCAGGAAGTCATTGCTGCTCCCTAAATCACTAAGTCATTGCTGCTAGCTATCCCAGGGAGTCATTGCCTATTGCTGCTTGCTAGCCCAAGAAATCATTGCTGCCTGCTAGCCCAGACAGGGAGTCATTCCTGCTCCCTAGTTTACGGAGCCACTGCTGCTCGCTACCTTAGAAAGTCACTGTTTCTCGCTAGTCCAGGGATTCATTGCTGCTCACAAAGCTAGTAAGTCGGTGCTGCCTGCTAGCCCGAGGAGTCATTGCTACTCGCTAGCCCAGGCAGTCAATGCTGTCCCCTATGCCAGAGAGTCATTTCTGTTCGCCAGCCCGGAGTGCATTGCTGCTCGCTACTATGGGGAGCAACTGATGTCCGCTAGCCCAGGGAGTTATTTCTTCTCACTAGCTTAAAGAGTGCATGCTGCTCGCTAAACCAGAGAGTAGCTGCTGCTCGGTAGCCCAGGAACTTACTGCTAGTCATTGTTTCTTGCTAGCCCAAAAGAATAACTGCTGCTTGCTAGCCCAGAACTTCATTGCTGCTCGCAAGCCTAGCACTTCATTGCTGCTCGCTAGCCTATGTAGTTTCTGCTGCTCACTAGCACGGGAAGTCATTGTTGCTTGCTAGACCAGAGAGCAACTGCTGCTCGCTGGCCCGTAAAGTAATCGCTGTTTTGTAGCCCATGGCGTAACGGCTGCTTGCTAGCAAAGGAAGTCATTGCTTCTAGCTTGTCCAGGGAGTAACTGCTGCTCGCCAGCAAAAAGAAAGTCATTGCTTCTTGCTAGCCCAAAAGATACTGCTACTTGCTAGCCCAGGACTTTATTGATGCTCGCTAGCCCAGGAAGTTACTGCTGCTCACTACCATGGACTGGAAGTCATTGCTGCTCGACAGGCCAGGAAATATATTTTTTTCTTTCTAGCCCAGAAGTCCACTGCTTCTTGCAAGGTCAAGGGGTCACTGCTGCTCGCCAGCGCAAGGAGTCACTGCTGCCTGTTAGTCCAAGCCAGTGTTGCCCAGAAAGTGAGAAGAAAATCTTAAAAGTTTAATCTAAATGAAGGCTAAAAATTACATCAGAGTAAATTTCTTACCTTACTAAACCTTTCTATAAGTTCAAACCGATTGGTATCTTCCTGGATTGTACGCTAAAACAGATTAAAATCTGTTACAGTCAGGCGCACGCGCGTGCTATATACGCACATGTGTACTTTGAGTGACCAGAAAATTTTGAATTTTTTAGCAATTGTTTCTATTTTTAACATTTTACCAGTACGCAACCAAGATTTCGTGATGATTAAATTCTAAAAACTAAAACAAAAGCTATACCGTGTTCTAACTTAGTTTTGCATTGTACTTTCTTTACACTAAACAATGCAGTGTTGTTTGGCCAGCGTGCAACAATTCAAAAAGGCGATGTCTCAAAGGAGCGACGTTCCAAAAACGTTGTTGATAGTTCTAGTCACGCAAGCTCTGACTATAAAATAGATTCCAACACATCGATCTTTCAGTGATACAAGTATGTCGGCAAAAAGATCCATCATTGATTTTTTCAGTGTCATCCAAGACGAAAATAGTGGATCTAACGATGAAGAAGGTAGGCTGCTCGACCGTATTGTCTCAAAGACGCCTCGCTCTTTGCTTTTAAATAATAACTGTTCTCTACAACGAAAAACGCTGCTGAGCGCATGCTCGAGGATCCACAACCAAAACAATGTTTTGTTTTCGCCAAGTTTCCTCAAAATAAGGGCAAGACACTTGGTTCTTTGCTTGTATTCAAACAACTATTTCGAACAAGAAATAAAGAACGCAGTACCTTATTTTCGCGGTTAAACGCCCCCGGCGTTTATTTAAAACCTGACCTCAGGGACCCGGCGTTTATTTGAAGCCGTCGTCTAATCGGGGTCCGGCGTTTATTAATGAAGTAAAATTTTCATGATTTTTATGTTGATGTATTATTTCACATTCTTTGAGATTTGTGCACAGTTTGTCAAGGCGTGACGATTTCTCCCTTGGACCCGACCTGACATAATGTCCCTGTATCTCACACATACGGAATTACATACGGCACGTGTATATTGTAATCAGTATTTATGCAAACAGAACAAAACGTTCAAAGTTTAAAAACGGCAATGTCGCCAACGTCCTCTATGTTTGTATCAACAATTGCTCGCAAAAATGTTTGTGTTCTAATCGGCTAATCTTCGTGGACAACAATCTCATTACGTTCTTCTTCGAAAATGTCCGGCTCTAGATCCGCGAATGAGTCGTTTTCATCTACGGGAGCACCTTGTCCCAGCGCAGCGTAAAATGCCACGGCCCTTTCAGTAAACTCCTCCCTTCCATTCGTTAGTGGGCTTTCTTTTTGAAAACAGGGGATTTTCTTATCTTCCGATCCGTTAATGGGTAGCGAGATCGCACAACCTTCAAAACTCTTCTCAGTGATAATGTCACTTCTGGGAGTGTACTTCATGGTTCGACCCAAATAAACGCCGGGACCTCAAACAAACGCCCCCGGCGTTTATTTAAAACTTAGCAGTTTTTTTCCCGGCGTTTAATCGGGGTCCGGCCTTTAATCGAGAAAATACGGTATTTTTCGCTAAGTTTACTTACGTTTTTAGATCATATGTACTTCTGCGTACTTGAAAAAATGACCACGCTACGCGCCTGTCATAGTCATTGTACATGAAGTTACAGAACTGTCTCTCGTGTCAAAGCTCATTTGCATAACTCCTGCACTCGGTGAAAATGCTTTTTTTTGCCATCCAGGTTTGGTTGTTGACCTTCCGAGTAGTGACAAATAGCTTCCTTTAACACTTGTATACATTGGAGTTCCAGTTTTGATGTTAAAGTTGCGTTAAGTTGATTATTTCTCAAGACTTGAGACCGTGTTGTAATCCAGGTTCATTTGATAAAGGCACTCCTGCACTGTCTAGTTTTCGTTGTTGTTGTTTTTCAATTTCAGACACATCGCCTTTAAGCTTTTAGCAGTCGACGTCTTGCAAGTACTAGTAAAGGACTTAGTTGCAAATGGCAAATGGAAACTTAAGACTTTCGTCTCCTTCTAGTGTTACTTATGCGCAGAATTTATTGAAGAAATTTATCGGGAAGACGCCTACGGTTAATTTGTGCAGGACACCATTATTTACTTTTGGCGTCTCTGAAGTCTTGAGAAGTGATCAATTTTAACGCATCCTGCACCTCCAAACTGGATTTACAGGGTATAGAGGTGAAAAATAACCCTGTAAGCTGCATTCAGTAGCGGACGTAGCACGCTTCACAAAATCGGTGGATTTAACCTTTCTGATCGTGGTCGGTAACCTCGGTTGGCCCAAAATTAATTTTTGGCTTGCGGTAAAGGAAAACAAAAACAATCGGAAATAAAAGAAAAATGCTTTTTATGTATACTTGTTTTCACTGACAAAAATCAAGAAAAATTTTTAACTTGGTCCCTAATTCGAGTGAACCGCTTCTACCGGGATTGCCACTTAACTGCTGCTCACTAGCCCAGGGGACCAATGCTATGGGCTAGCTGAGGGAATACATTACTTCCAGCTAGCCGTAGAACTCACTGCTAATCGCTAGCTTAGAGGGTCGCTTCTGCCAACCAACAGGGAAGTCACTACTACTCGCTATTCCAGGGAGTTGATGTTGCCCGCTGACCTAGGGAGTCACTACTACTCACTAGCCCGAAGAGTCACAACTGTCTGCTAACCTGGATTGCACTGCTGCGCGCTAGCTGAGGGAGTCACTGCTGCTAGCTTGCCCAAGGAGTCACTGCCACTAGGTTGCCCAGGGAGCCACTGCTGCTCACTACCCCAGGGAGTCACTGCTGCGCGCTAAAATAGGAAGTTACTACTTCTTGCCAGCCCTAGGAGTTAGCCCAAAGATCGACTACTTTTCGCTAGCGCAGGCAGTCACTGCTACCCACTATTCAAGGGGATCACCCGCGCTAACTGTGTCTTTACCCCAGAGAGTCAGTGCTGCTCGTTAGCTTAAATGTATCACTTACAGTATTTCTAGGACGGGAGTGTGGCTAAAACTTCCTTCCGGCAAGTACTTCAGCTGATTGTTATTCAACTCCCTGCAAAAATAGTTTCACGGTCAGAGGTTAACTTTAAACTGGCGGAAGGACAGACGCCCCCTCCAAGGAATCATACTCTCATCAATAGAAATGTTCTTATGAAGATTATGAGCTCTTTCAAAGTTGGGAAAAAGCACTTCCAATAGTGGCTTTATTTTGTGCAACTTTTCATACCCCGATTGTCCAGCAGGAACAATTTCGGCATCATCAGAGACATGCAAATAGCGGAAAATTTGGAAGAAGCGATTCCTGGGCATCACTTGACCAAAGGCAGGCACATTTGTAAGCCACCACTGCTGCAGTACATCTTAGCCTCAGGCAATTTGACAATTCCCATGGCAATGTTGAGTTCAAAGAATGCCTTTAGTTTTCTAGGGTCACATCTTCTCAAGCCCCACCATCAGTGCCAGCAGCCCTCTTCCTTTGTGCAGGTTTGTCATTGTTAACTGAATAACAAATTCCACACATGGTGGTGAAAAAACAGTTCAAGGTACTCAAGAGCAGTTGCCTGCCTCCTCTCATCTCGTCTTGTTGGCCCAACAGTCACAAAATAGTACTGATGGCTTTTTATCGTACCCAGACTCCTAATCCTTGGTAATAACACGAGGGACGCCTGGAGCTTTATATGTGAGGTCCAGATAGCCCTACAGGGCTATCTGGGAGGGGGAGGGTTGGATTATCGACTCCCAGCAATCTACTGCAGAGAGTTAGAGCAGTAGGGGTACCACGTGTGTTCCGAGCGATGCCTTCTGTCTCGCCTGTAGGGCCACAAAGTGGACTATTTGTTTTTATCAGAAATGTAGTAGAATGAATAGTGTAGACATGGCAACAACACAGAAGCTGTTAATCTGTCTCTCTTGTGAAAGAAAGCACTGCTGTGATATTCTGGATATATTCTCTATTGGGTGTTCAATTTCCTTATTTGCATAATACAAAAACCTAATTATCTCTAAACAGGTTATTTCAAAATTAAAAATGCCATTCTTCTATGCTTAAAAAGCCTTTCAAACAAGTAGAAATTAATTTGAATTTTTGCATGGAATCATTGGATTTTTTAGGATTATAGAAGAGGGGGACTCAGCAATAACTGAGAACCCAAAAGTGGCGATCACTAAATGACACATGAGTAGTCATAGAAGGTCAAACTTAGCCGGATTGTGGACTTCCCTCGGACTTCCCTTCCTTCCTGCATACTAATTTTTGACTTCCTCCATACTAATTTGGATTAGGTTTACTAATAAGCGTCGCTCTAAACAATAAAAACAATAAACTTGCCCGGCCTTGCCCGCAATAGTTAACTCTTATTGGCTCATGAAAACCTATTATCTGTTTAAAATAAAATCGGGCAGATTTCGAAAGCGTTATCTTTCTTGCAATCACTATGCTACGAAATAATTCGTTTGAGCTCGTTGTTTGGAAAATTCTGTTCACTGTTTATCAACATGGCTTTCGTTACCGATGTTCGCGAATTTCAAGCTCTTTGGGACGCTTGTTCCTCGACCCAAGAATGGCAGATGTTAATGGACTCTGTTTTAATTCCCGATGAGTGGATGGCAATGGCTTATGGGAGGTTGACAGAATTGACTCTCCAAGAACTCGATGTAAGTTGAAATACTTCGCTCGATCTGTGTGCTTTTTAATTCGTTTTTTCTAAACCGACAGTCTGTTGTATAAACCAATTTCTCTTTTTCTTTTGCAGATTCCATCCGATCATACCGAAGATCTTTTGCCAGCATCTGAGGTTATTCCTGAAACCACGATAATGGTAAGTGAAACGTTTTTAAGTTTGCTTAGCTTTCTCCTCATCACTACTCCCGCGGAGAAAACAAACATGCGAACTGCTTTTAAGTTTACTAGTTGATTTCTAAAACTTCTTCTCATAACTATTGTACAGCGTAAATACTAACTCTTGGCTCATTCAATTACTGCTTTAAATAACCGTTAAAGATTCAATTCTCTCTTTTGATAACAGTTTTATTCTTTTTATCACAGGCGTCCGGCGACGACCTCTCGCCAACCAACGCTGAGGATGAGTTGGACTTTTTTCTCGATTCGGTAAGTTTATTTTGGGTTTGTTTGACATATTTTCTAGCATGATAACAAACTGTTGTACGCACTGTTAAGCAAGTGTAATTGTGCGTGTTACTTTGCCTTCAATTTGCATCAAACACTTCTAAACTCCGTTAACAACACAATGAAATAAAAGGGATGTGTGAATAAGTCTAGTTACTTTCAACCATGTAAATAATCGGAATTAGCAAACTTAATCGAAATATCTCTTGCTTTACAGTTTACGACCAGCCAACTACAAAGCATTGAGGAAGCAGAACGCGTGGCGCTAGAAAATGTAAGTTATTTACGTGAATTTTTTTATTGTTTAGTGACTTCAGGTGTTCTAAACAATAATGGGACTCCATATTTTGTAATTTCGTTACCGTCAACTTTTTTCTTTGGTTTTTAGGATGATCAAAACTGCGCATTATCACCGGAGACTGTAGGTAATTTATTTGACGAGGTAAGTTTTTACTGTCATGATTTTTGAATTATTTTCACTGCTATCGTTGTGTCCTTTGTTCAATAAACTTAAGTACTTCTCTATTCTTATTTTTAGTGCAATGGTGAAGACATTCCGATTTGGAACCGTGTGGAAACCGTAAGTGATTTGATTTATTGTAAGTACGCTCAAGTGGTCTGAACAAAAGCTCACTTTTCGTTTCATTGTTCGTTTCGTTCGCTTTTGTTAGTAGAGAGAGAATCAATGAAGTTATCATAAGAGATCTGATCAAAAGCTCAATTCTCGTGTCAAATTAAATGTTTTGGAGGTTTCATGGAACTTATCGCAACGGAGATGTATTCGCGTTTTGTTCTACAAGCATTTGTCTTCAATTAGAATCTAGGCATGATGCTTTCTTTTTCATTGACTGATCAAACACTCAGCTCTCTTTATGGTCTTTGATGAATGAATCAATTAGACCTGACCGAGCGAAGACTGGTTAATACAAAATGGCGGATGGAGCCTTGAAATCAAAACAAACGCTGGTTTCCCTCAAATTTGTGGGTGGGAGGCGCGGTGGCCTCATGGTTAGTGCGCTCGACTCAGCTCGCTCCGGGTGGCCGTTGTGTTCTTAGGCAAGACACTTTACTATCACAATGCCTCTCTCCACCAATTGTTGGGGAAAACCTGACAATTTGCGGGGAGGTGACCTGCGATTGACTAGCATCCCGTCCATGGTAAGTAGAAATACTTCCAGCCGCTTCACGCTACAGAAACCGGAATAAGCTCCGGCACCAATGGGCCAGGCTTGGCTCTAAGGCTTCGCTTATTCATTTTGTTTATGATAAGAACTTATTTATTGATCTTATAGTTTAGCTTTATACTAAGACTAGCTAATAATAATTAATCGTAGGATGTTCAAACGGATGATGGTGAGCCTCCAGCGAAAAAGCCTCGCAAGGAATATAGCTGTGAGACTTGCGGGAAAACATTTACTCGTCCTAATAACCCATGACCGCATCCACACCGGGGAAAAACCGTACGAATGCACCCGCTGCGACAAACGGTTTGCTGGCAAATCAAACCTTGATAAAGATCTCAAGACACACGAAAAACATGTCGCCGAGCGCACCTTCACTTGTGGTACATGTGGCGAAACATTTCACAACCGCGCTCCCTACAATGCTCATATTCGCACCGCGCATCAGTAACAACAACAAACAGACAACCGTAAACGACCCGCCGCTAAAAACACAGACGCGACTGCTACAAAAAAATCTAAGAGGACGGACCAAGCAAGTGCGAATACAGCGTCATAACCATCAACCACTCCTCAACCTACTCCTCAACAGTCGACTGCAAATGCAGGTTCTAGCTGGGAAGCGGATCCCGTTCTCATCACTTCAAATCTTATCTCAAGCTCTGACGAGGATATTGTAGCGAGGATGTATCGGCAACACTGGTCACAGATTCGCACACGATTTAGCCGCCACCACAGACTGCAAGACTGGTACAATTTCCGCCTGTCGACGATCAGTCCTACAAGCCTTCGCGAACAACTGAACCGCATCTTTTCTGATCAGCCTACTGTGTTTTAAGTCAACTTCGCCTTTGGTTTTATTCTGCGTAATACAGAAGTACCACCACCCCTCTGCCAACAACAACCTGGTATTAGAACAGCCTTTCCTGGTCTCCAATCGCGAAGACTTAGAGCGCGCAATAGAAGAAATAAGCAACATCGATTTCTTGGAGTGGGTTCGCCAACAGCGGCCGAACAGCAAATGGGTCATGGACCTGGTTACGAATGTCACCTGGTTTGTTTGGAAAATTCGTGATCATCTGATCGGTCGAGGAAAATATCTAGCGGGTTATATCGTCGACAACTACGGTCTTGACGCGCTGGAAAACGATAAGAACACGGGTAAACCATATCAAGATAATCTGTGTTTCTTCCGTTGCCTTGCTCTCCATAACGGCTCTTATACCAAGAATTTAGAGAGGGACACGAAGTACTATCACCAAACGTACCGAGAAGCCTGTCTAGCCAAGAAAAAGTTTCATGGGGTGAAGTTGTCCGAGCTAGACGAGTTGGAAAAGTTATTCGAAGTCAATATTCAAGTGTACAATCTTGCCCCCACCCAGACCCACGGTGAAGAAGAAGAAGAAGAAGAAGAAGAAGAAGAAGAAGAAGAAGAAGAAGAAGAAGAAGAAGAAGAAGAAGAAGAAGAAGAAGAAGAAGAAGAAGAAGAAGAAGAAGAAGAAGAAATGAGACCTGACATCGCCGCTATTCTTCTCCGCCGCTCGCATCGCCATTTCGAAAGAACTCTCTACTTGAACCTCTATGAAAAGCATTTCTACTACATAAAAGATCTCGCTCGTTACAGTAAATCCTTCTGTTGTTCAAGATGTGGCAACTACTGGAAAGGCGCCAATAATTTGAGAAGACATGAAGCAACGTGTGACGGCAAAGTCCAGCTCAAGTATCCTGGCGGAGCTTACCATGTTCCCAAGACCATTTTTGAAGAATTAGAAGATGAAGGAATTAGTCCCAGAAGAAGCACGCTATTTTCCGTATCGCGCCACCTTCGACTTCGAGTGCTACTTTAATAAAGAAAAAGCGGAAGAATTGAAGAGCACAGAAAAATTGAACTGGCAATCGACCCACGTCCCGCTCAGTGTGAGTGTCTGTAGTAACGTGCCTGAGTATCAAGAACCGAAATGTTTCGTGTCTAGCGGTGACCCTAAAGAGTTTATTACAGAGTTTATTCAGTACCTGGTTTCCATCAGCACGAAAAGTTCTTCTCTATTCCAAGAACAGTACGCAGAGGTGTTTGAAGCTCTCGAAACCGCAAGAGGTCCGACCAACAATGAAACTCGCGAAGACCGATTAGCGCAAATGCTAGTGGATATGCCAGACGAAAATGTAAAGGCTGGCTGTGGTTGAAAACGAAAGCGAACAAGAAACCGGGGAAGATAGTGAGGATGAAAGTAGAGGGATTGACTTAATGACAAGCGATGATGAAGAGGATGAGGAAGAGATTGAGTCTGAGAACGAGGAAGATCGCGCATTTCTCGATGACGAAGTCAACGACAACGATCCATCGTTTTATAGAAGATTGAACGTGCAGTTGGATACCGAAAGGAGACAAGAACAGAGACAGAGGCGTGACGAAATTGCTGACTGCGAAGATACGTTGTTTGGTGAAGTAAGAACCAGTGACAACAAAGTGTTGACCAAACTAGAAGAGAAACTGCACGCTTATCTTAATGAACTACCCGTCTAGGCTTTAATTCTGGCAAGTACGATCTGAACGCTGTGAAAGAATTTCTGTGCCCGTACCTGATAGAACACCACCCCATCAAGTTCACTGTCAAGAGAAACAGCAATCACATGTGTCTCAAGACAAGATTTCTGAAGTTCCTCGACATTTCCAACTATGTTGCACCGGGCTTTAGCTATGACCAGTTCTTAAAGGCGTACGAGTGCGAGCAGACCAAAGGTTTCTTCCCGTACGAGTGGGTCGATGGGCTGGACAAGCTAGAAGAAACATCACTACCTCCCCACGAAGCTTTCTATTCAAGCCTAAAGAACCAAAACATCACAGAACAAGAATACCAGTACTGTCAGCAAGTATGGGAAGACAAGGAAATGTCCACCTTTAAAGATTTTCTCGTGTGGTACAACAATCTGGATGTGGTGCCGTTTATAGAAGCGGTGGAAAAATGAGTCAGTTCTGGCAAGAGAGAATGATCGACATGTTTAAAGATGGTATTTCTGTGCCTGGTTTGACCCTCAAGTACCTCTTCTCGTTTCTGGCCCACCAAACGTACTTTAGTCTCTTCGATCAAGCAAACAGCGACCTCTATCACCTCATTAAAGACAACAACACAGGCAGGCCTAGTATCATTTTTCATCGCTACCATGAAGCCGGCAAAACAAAGATCAGGGAAGCAGAGAAAGGCCAGGCTGCTAAGTTATGTGAAAAAATCGTGGGGTATGACGCTAACGCCTTGTACCTCTGGGCGCTTATACAAGATATGCCAACGGGAAGTTATACGAGACGCATGGCGGAAAATGAGTTTAAACCCAAGGGAAGCATAAGAATGGCGATCGAGTGGCTGGAGTGGGTGGCATACAAGGAACGAATCCATATTCGTCACCAATTGAACAACACGGAGAAGCGTATCGGCGATCGTAAACTGCCCGTGGACGGTTTTCATGCGCAGACGCAAACTGTATATCAATTCCACGGGTGTTATTGGCACGGCCATGACTGCGCGCTCAACCGCGGAAAAGAATCAACGAAAGACGAAAAAAACCCATGGCGGAACTGTTGGAACAAACCAGAGCCAATACAGAATACATCCGCAGCAAAGGCTACCGTGTCGTGGAGATGTGGGAATGTGATTGGCGACTGCTAAAGAGAACGAACCGTGAACTACAGCGATTCATCGCCACCGAAGTAAGGCGAACTCTCGACAAAGTCAAGATTATGAGCCCGGAACAAATTTTGAGCGAGATGCGAAATGAGCGTTTGTTTGGGTGCGTGGAAGTGGATATTCGTGTACCGGACCACTTGAAAGAGAAATTCAGCGAGATGTGCCCGATCTTTAAGAACACGGAAATCAGTCGCGATGATATTGGAGACTTCATGAAAGCGTACGCTGAGGAACACAATATCATGACCCAACCTCGGCGAAGCTTGATTGGCAGTATGAAAGGTGACAAGATCCTACTGGCCACACCTCCTCCTTAAATGGTACCTGGAGCATGGTCTAGAGGTCACGAAAGTACACCAAGTGATCGAGTTCACCCCTGAACCCTGCTTCAAATCCTTTGGAGATGCAGTGTCAGACGCGAGAGGGCAGGCGATGCCGACCCCAGTAAAGCCATCATTGCAGACACCATGAAACTAGTAAGTAGCTATGCCTTTCTGGGAACATAAGGGAAGGGAGCAATACACATTTCATGGATAGAAAAACTTACACAAATCTTTTTAATCTCTCAGGTTGGGAATTCAGGCTATGGAAAAACGATTACCAACCAGATGAAGCATAGAAACGTGGAGTATTGCTCTGACGCGGAAGCTAGCAGGAAAGTCAACACACCTCTGTTCCGTAAACTAGAAAACATCACGGAAGATACTTACGAAGTAGAGTCCTGTAAAAAAAACCATCAAGTTAAATTTACCAATTCAAGTCGGTTTTTTTGTTTACCAGTATGCGAAACTTCGCATGTTACAATTTTATTATGATTTTTGAGACAAGTATCTCGATCGTGCAGATTTTCAAATGTGTGAGATGGACACGGATTCAGCGTATATCGCTATCTCAGGGGATAGTGTTGAAAGTTTAGTGAAACCGGAGTTAAGAGAGGAATTTGAGCAAGATAAGTGCAACTGGTTCCCAAGAACTGACACCGGAGAGCATAAGGCTTACGACAAGAGAACTCCAGGCTTGTTCAAAGTTGAATGGGAAGGGCAAGGAATGTGGGTTTGTGTTCCAAAACCTATTATTGTTTTGGGGCCAAAGATAAGTTCAGTTGTAAAGGTGTAAATAAGAAATGCAACGAGATTAACAAAGAGAAATATTTGAATGTACTACTCACCAAACAAAATAGTGGTGGGGTGAATCGAGGTTTCAGAGTGGTTAATAATGCTATGTATACTTATACTCAAGTTCGAGATGCATTCTCGTATTTTTATCCAAACGGAAAGTTTTGCAGATGGTGTTTCTACCACTCCCTTAGATATCTAAGTTTTGTTGAATAGTTTTTAGAGTTCTTGTATATAGTTTTTTTCTCGCTTGTAAATAGTTGTATATACCCTTTCACAGATGTTTGTACATAGGAAAATTGTAAATAAATCATTGGCATGAATTTAATCATGACTTGTTTCCTGACTCGACACGCGGTTTACACGCGCGCTCGGGGAAAAACACAGCGCTAAAATGTGGCGTTTTTGGCGTTTTGGCTGTCGTTGTGTGTTAAATTAACGATAAATGTCATGTCATAAACAGTTTTGTTCAGTTGGAATCCAACTTTCACAGAGATAACATGGTGCGGAGAAAATGTAAACATTGTCCAATTCCCGGCTGTGGCTCGAAATTCTTAGTTCGATTAGCAGATCATTTAACTCGCGTACACGAGTTAACAGAATTAGAACGCAAATATTGGCTACAATTTGCAAAACTACAAAATACCAATGCGATTCGTGTGTATGACAAAGAGACTGGATCCAAAGCCATTTTGCTATAATTCTGAGAGCGTTCTGTTTAATCAGTCAGTTGTAAGCATGGACCCAAGATGGAAACATCCTTTTCCCGCTCTTGTGGCAGGACCGATCTGCTGTGGGAAGAGTCAGTTTGTTAAACGTTTACTAGAAACCGGCGAAGACATGATTGAAGGAGCCCCAGAAAATATCATTTGGTGTTATGGTATTTACCAGCCCGCTTACGACGAAATACAAAGAAATATTCCCAACATTACTTTTGTCGAAGGAATTCCCAGTGACTTAGAATCCATGATTAACCCTTCTATAAGAAATCTTGTAGTCATTGATGATTTGATGCACGAATTGAGTAACGACCAGAGAATAACCAGTTTGTTTACTAAAGGCTGCCATCACCGAAACTTGAGTGTTATCTTTATTCTGCAAAATATTTTTCACCGCGGAAAAGAGTTAAGAGATATGAGTTTAAATTGTCATTACTTGGTACTGTTCAAGTCTCCCAGAGATAGCAGTCAGGTCAATCATTTAGCCAAGCAAATGTTTCCCGGCCATGTGAAATATATGCAGGAGGCGTTTTAAGATGCGACGAAACGGCAACGCGGAAATGCGTTTTTTGAGGCGCGATACAGTATTTTGCCGGTCAGCAGTACACCTTAACAAAACTACAAAATGCCGGCAACTTTTAAATGGTTTTAGGCGTGAGTATTGTCGACAGCGCATAAAAAGTCGAAACTTAGAGCGCACAATGGAAACTTAGGTTTAAAACTCGGCTCAGTTTTTGGATAATTTTCGGTTTATAATATATTTTGTGTCAAAGCCAAACGAAGTTGCACACGACGTGAAATTGTTGTTGAAAGCTGTCGTTTCGTGAAGGTTTTCCGGGCGTTACTTAAGTATTATAAACCCATTTAAGGGGTCAAACTCCCAAAAACTTCAAGGATGTTTTCGACCTTAAAACCACGTAAATTACCGCGCCCTTCGATCCGCGGTTCTGAAGAGTATCAGCAGCCTGATGGCGATCACCCACTGACCAGTTACAGTGACGTCACAAAAACGTATTTTCGCGGTGCCCGACGAAACAGCCTTATGGCTATTTATTATGCAATCTCAAACCGGAAACACCGAGCGACCTCCAGTTACGTAGCAACATTTTCCCTGGGGAGACGCATTGCGCCTATGTCAGAAAAGTATAAAAAGGAGTGAACCACAGAGAAATAAATCAGTTGAGTATGGCCAAGCGACTGAGAAAGAACCACGATTTTCTCAAGCTCCTAGTGAAGTGTACGCCCACTCAGTGTAACG
This sequence comes from Platygyra sinensis, assembly GCA_019787425.1. Lineage (NCBI taxonomy): Eukaryota > Metazoa > Cnidaria > Anthozoa > Scleractinia > Merulinidae > Platygyra > Platygyra sinensis. The sequence goes on from JAHPZR010028905.1 coordinate 14,873, forward strand.
CCATTTTGAAAGTCGCTGACGACGCTTTAGTAAGAACCATTTGTGAGTGTATTTTAAACGTTCTTAAAGAAACAGTACCTGTCAGTAAACCGGCGAAAAGAAGACTTCTAGCTCACAAGAAATCACTGATCGCTCTCGCCGAGAAAAGTACACCGATCGAGAGGAAGAAAAAAATCTTAGTGCAACACGGAGGAAACTTTTTAAGTGTTTTATTACCACCCGTGCTTCGTGTACTGAGTTCGATTCTTGTCTGAAAATGAATCATACCAGGCGTATGATTCTAGTCCCTGAAAATACACTAGAACGATTACAACAACGTCAACATATATTAACACCACCCGTGACACAAGTTTTGAAAAACTTGGACAATCAAATGGGCGACATTTTATCCAACAAGCAACTCGACGATGAAGCAAAAGCAGCGCTTTATAATCAACAGTTGCAGCGTTATCTGACTTATTATGATCAGCGAAAAGGGCAACCCCTCCACGTAAAATTAACAACTCCCAAACCTGTGGAAACACCAAAACCAGACGAGAGCAGTGAAGAAACTAGTAAAGAATCCACTGCGGAGGCAGAAACTATTCCGACTTCAGCAGTCGAGCAAGAGGTAATAAAAAGCGTACCCAAACTTTACAAGACCGGAGCAAGACAACTATTAGACAAAATCAAGGAAAATCGAGATGTGTTACACTGGAATGATAAAGGAGAATTAGTGTACGAAAACAAGCCGATTTCCGGGTCTCACATGGTAGATTTGGTGAATGATACGCTGCGTCACCGTAAAGGATTTGAACCCGTGGGATGGTCGGTGTTTGCGAGGGGTCTGGCCCGAATGAATGTGCCAGAAAATATTGTGCGCAACCCCCAGAGGCAAAGTGCTATTCGAGAATTTAAGACAAGAGTGAGAGAAGAGACACCTGAGAGCCCCACACGTTGGTTACCTACACCGCCCACTACAAGCTCAGCCCCCGTGAAAAAGCAACGCCGAAGGGTTGAGAGTCCACGCCCTCAGGCTGTGCGCTGGTTGCGTTTGTGAATAACCACAACAGACATTTTTATTGTTGTAAAACACATCTTTATTTTGATCACTCAATAAAACTTGTTTAAAGTAAATTACATGGTGTGTTTATTGTGTTGTGCTATTGCTCTTTGTTTCTTTACATCAGTGCGATATTTCGGGAGACTAAAAGGGAAGCGTTTTTCGATAAAGCGTTGTACAAGAAAATCATTTCTACTTTTATTGCTAGAAAAACGATGTACAATAGTGCTCATGCTAACTTGGCGAGAGCGAAATAAGGCAAAATACAGACAGTAATGCCCACAGACTTTTGAATCAATGCTTTGCAAAGTCTTTGAGTTAAACTTCCAGCCGTTAGAATTATTGTTCAAAAACGAAGAAAATGTTCCAGTGTAATTGCTTGGAGGTAATCAATCAGAGTCGAAAAATTCTCCCTCTCTTTCCTTGGTGAAATAAAACGCAACCCAGTGAGTTCCAGGCTTGTCGCTGGTATCCACATTGGCAATGAACAAGGCTGAGGTAAGACGAAACACTTGCAGGTAGCTTGTCTTGAAACACACCGCGCGTATATCTATCCTTTCTCAAGATGATCGTCAGTTGTATGGTATCCATTCTAATTTGTGTAGTAAAAAAAAAAACGTTTCGGTTTGCGTCAATCTCGATCACGTTTTCAAATTCCGCGTAGATGGTAAGGCTGACTGTATTGGCGAGTGGCTGAGCAAAAGGAAGTTCTACTTGCAGGTTACCTTGCTTTATAAGCCCAAAGTGATCTCCCGGGCAGTGGTCTGGGGACAAGTCAAAACAGAAAGCTGTGTAGCCAGAGCCGTAATCACTTCTATTTATCTGATTTCCAATATCCTGAGTGTTGTGATATTGTCACTTGACCCTTACCGTTTATAACTCCAAAATGTTGTTGTTAAATATGCGAAGGAACTTTAGCTCTGACCAGAAAGTCTTTAAGAGACTTGTCCTTCCTGTAGGTGACAATTGGCGGTTCAGAATATATTTGACCGAGTCTATTGGTCTCAGTTATAATGTTCCATAAGAACCTTTCTTAGGTTAGGCGTAGCTGGGCTCAAAATTGTGACGTAAATCAAAACATTTCTGGATGTTTTTGTTTTGAAGAGCCTCGTTTCATAATAAGAGTTTACTTCGGCTAAAATATTTGCGGTGAGACCAATAGACTCGGTCAAATATATTCTGAACCGCCAATTGTCACCTACAGGAAGGACAAGTCTCTTAAAGACCTTCTGGTCAGAGCTAAAGTTCCTTCGCATATTTAACAACAACATTTTGGAGTTATAAACGGTAAGGGTCAAGTGAAAATATCACAAAACAAAACGAAAGCTTTCCAGTGCCGCAGAAAAGACTCTGAAAGCCAGCTATAAAATTCTGACCACCAGCCTCCTCAAATTTCAGAAACAGAGGTTTTCGAGGGATTTGCTTGCCATCTACGTACACTCCTACTTGGGTTAGGTTATGGTGTTTGAAGTTAAACGGGTTGGAGGCATATGTCCCGTTATAAGCTTCTGTATCCACTAATCCCAGTACTATACGCTTTGGAATATGACCGAGGAAAAGGTTGTCTGGGGTAAAGCTACTGAATCCGTTTGGGATGGAGAGAACTTTGCAATCGACCCGGCGTATAGGATACTTGGCAGTCGCTTGCTTTAATGCAGCCGCGTGTCCCAAAGCAATAGAAGGGGCCACTTTCACTTTTCGAACGTATAGAATTGCTTCTGTAATAACCACTTTGTGATTAGCTCCGTCGGCTGATGAGACTAGGCAGAAAGAATTTTTGGCTCTATTGAACTTTAGCCTTAGATTAACTCCGTTTAAAATCAAACGGTCTTGGAAGAATATATCGCTGTGGATAGGACCTATCATATCCACCGTGCGACTTTGTTTTGTAAATGCATAGCGAGCCTTTAATCCAAAATTAGCACCCGCGTCGTCGGCCACAGGATTTACGACATCCATCTTCCCTGGAGTGTCTTTGTAAAACATAGCCATTGTTAGTTGACTCGATTTTGCATCTTCTCCGTAGTTCTGCAATGTTTCAATCATCGCACGATATGGATATGTATTAGTCGACGGGGAAATAAGCCGCTCGTTCAAAGAAACATCCACTTGTGAAAACAGGGCGTGTTGAAATAGGTTCACGGGTCCCACTTGCTCGTTCGGGTCTAAAGCAGTACCGTTTGCTTTGGTGATCTTGGCTTTAAGAAACAGCAGGGTTCTTGCCAAGTCTAGATATTCTTCTCCGGATCCAGAAACGTTAAATTCTATAGGACCGCTGTCGGTGATGTTACTGAGGGGGTGGTATTCAATCCATTGACCCTTGGTGATAGATGTTTGAGTAGCCGGAATTGTAAAGAGATCTAGTTCCGATTTCGTGCATTCTTGAGATTCGTGATGAACAAAGGCCATTTTACTTTAAGAAGGAAAATTTGTCTTCGGGTTTCTTCTTTTGCTGCGGAGATGCTTTCACTCTCTTGCCTGGAGGTGAACTGTTTTTTGTTCCGGGCGTTTTTCTTTTTATAGCTTTTCGACCTCCACCTGACTGCGAAGAATTCTGGGAAGGTAGGCCCAGAGCTTGTTTAGCACGCTTTTTTGTTGCTGTTTTAACATTTTCTCCAGCTAACACATCTTGTGCAACTTGGACACCCGTTTGAAGAGCTCTTTTACCAAGCATTTTAGCGCCTTGCTGTAAATGAGGTATCGCCCAACGGAAAAGACCTTTAAATATGGAACCTAAGCCATATCCTCGCTGAAATCGAGCTCCGTGAAAAGCCGGTAAATTACCTCCTTTTTGCTTAGCTTGGTTTAAATAGTATTCTTCGTACAACTTGTGATTTGGAGTATAAAGTTTCTTCATCGCGTTTAAAAATTCGCGGGTCTGCTCTGACAGAAATGAAGTGTAAGCAACACTTTACCAAGTTCAAATGGCACAGTTTCTCCTGTGTCCCGCTTTATATTGACTTCGATACTTTCAAATTGCTTTCTGCTGACAGGTAAGTATTGCGGGCGAATAAATGACTTGCTGATTCTCTCCCCATCCTTCCCTTCCACGGGTACGATTCGAAGGAGGGGAACAAGTGCGTCTCCGACATATTGTGATTGTATAATATCGCAGTAGACATAAAGATCGTGAAATCCATGTTCCAAGTCTACTGCTCGTTCAGCAGTCGATGTCCTAGAGATAACCTTATTCGGAGAAAATCCTAGCATTTGCCCGATGCCGTAAAAATAGACTTCGATCTTATTTTGTAGGTGTACGGTCACTTTTCGGTTCAGAGTATCAAGGGATAACTGCACTTTGTCTTTGAATCGATCATTCGCGTTGATCACTTCGTTGAACTTAGTTATTAGATCGGCGACCGAGGTGTAATATCCCGGTGGAACTATTAAAGGCTCCCACATATCGTCTAATTGTTGATTACGGAGATAAAATCGATTCTCAGCATTTCCTTGTACATTATTCCAGCTATGGGGATAATGGATTTCTGTTAGCGCTACTTCCCACTCCCCGGTCAAGCTGATTGTCTGAGGTAAACAAACCCGGTACTCTGTCAATGTGTTATTGGGGAATTTATCGAGGCTGGCATTGCTAGGAAGATGCAAGTAGAACTGTGTTACCTCCATCGTATCTTGTGATAAAATGAACGTTTTACTGTAGGTGTTTTTAATTTATAATAATAATAATAATAATAACAATAATAATAATAACTTTATTTAAGTGTCGTATGTATTTAGCACAGCAGTGCTAATTGGGGACACTGTAAATAACAACTGAATATTTCAAATAGAACATAAACTATTAAGAATCCCAACTGGCGGGAGGCTGACCAGTTGGCTATTTACACAACGCAGTCGAGGAGTTGAACTCGGGCGTACCGAGGACAAACGACACAACAAATCATTTTTTATCTCACATTCTTTATTCATCATACACAAAGCCTTCATATTACAATTTCAAAATATCCTTTTCAGCAACCCAGCTATTAAACTTGTCTGGGTATCCTTTCCATTTCACAAAATATTCCACTACTCCTTTCCGTTTTCGTTTACGCAAAACTTTTTCAACGCGATAAACATCATCCTCTTTGATTACTTTCTGTAATTCCGCTTCGTAGAATGTTCCGTCTAGGATCTCTCCGGCATCATCTTTCAATTTGTAAACAGGCACTTGGCGCGCAAATCGTTTGTAGATTGTAAACATTTCTTCCGTGTAATTGGGGAGGTAGGACTTTTCAAACATTCGCTTCACTTTGCTGATCCTTACGCGATCTCCCACTTGAAATTTATATCGCACACGCTTGTCAATGTCGTTGCCATACAGCGTGTCCCACACCTTGGCTTCATTGGATTCAGTCACCTGACTCGGTTTCATTTTAATGCTCCGATGGTAAGTGTTATTGTAGGATTTTACCAACTTAGGTAACACATCGATGTAAGTAAGAGTGTTTTTAGCTGTGAAATACTTGTACATTTTGTTCTTAAAGGTACGGTTGAATCTCTCTACTACCGACGCTTTCAGGCCAGAGTTGACTGTAAAAAAGTTAATGTTATTTTCACGTAGGAAGTTCTGAAACACACGATTAAGGAACTCTGTTCCTTAGTCGGTTTGAAGCTTGTTTGGTTTACGACCAGACGATAAAATCGTCTGAAAGGCCTTCACTAGTTCTTGCCCTTGCTTTGTCTTTAAAGGCACAACCCAGGCATGCTTGCTGAAAATATCTATACACGTCAGTAGGTATTTGTAACCTTTGTTGAATCGGCTTAAATTTTGAACATCGACCAGATCTGCTTGAAATTGTGCATCTATGCCAGAAACAATCACTCGACTTCTCTTGTAGTGTCTTCGAGCAGGTTTATGAAGAGTGTAAACGTCTTGTTGACTCAACCAATCTTGAACTTGTTTGCGAAAAATTTTACTTTTTCCCTTCTCTTTGACCGCTCGGTACACAGCATCTAAACCACCGAAACTTGCGGGTTGACTTGGGTCGAGATAAATGCTGGACAGCGTTTTCTCCATCGCAAAATTCTGAGTTTTGAACAATCACTTGACCCCCGCAACAAGCTAAAACGACACCAATGCGGCTGAAAATGCGCTCTAATACCAGAGAGGGTGAAGACGGCCAGCAACCCATTACTAGTGACCACTGCGAAGGCCAACACTTGACTAACTTTTCTTCATGCTGCACTCATTTATATAGCTATTCTTGTATTTGGCTAAGAGTGGGAACGAGAAAATCAAATAGTTGTTCCCATTCCTCCTCAGTCAGCCCCAGTTGCTCGACAAAATTTAAAAACACTAATAATCTCCCCCAGTGAACTTCTGTAAACACCTCTGAATGAAGACATTTTAACTTGTCAAGCATCGATCCTGGAAGCTCACAAAATTGCGCTCTAAGAGATGTTATTTCATTTGAAGGCATATTCCTCGCTATAAGGCAATAAAAGTAAAATCGTGCCCTAAGAACAGAAAGAGTAAGACCCATGTTAACGTGTAGACAGATAAACACACACTGACTTAAAATCAAATCGTGTACACACTTTATTGTTTTAAAAATAGAACTTGTTTTGAATTGCGTTAATTACATAGTCAAGGTCCATTAGTTTTTCTTCTTTTCTGACAACGTTCTCAGGACATTGGACTTCTGTCGGGTCAACGTTCATAACTTCTTCAGCGTTGTCATCTTTGTGGATTTCCACACTACTGAAATCGTTCGTTTTAATACCACAAGGACCATAATAAAGAGCATACAATACGCGTTGTTTCATGTCTTCATCATAGTTTTCGAGTTCCAAAGAAGTGAGATATAAACTGGTCCAAGGCAACTTCGGCAACTCCGTCAAATAACTTTCCCATGTCTGGCCAAGCTTCAACCCCAGAGTGCTGCAAACGCTTTCCACAGTTTTCATCACCACAGCAAGATCTATTTGCTCGCGGGCTTCATCATGATAATAGAACCACGCGTCTTCAGTGTCCAACATCAGGCAAGAGTGCTGTCTTTGACTAGGATGTTGAATAGTGCAACCTTGGCATCGATTTACTTTTTCCTCTTGAACGAGTTTGTCATAAAACGCGGCATAGGTCAGTTGAAACACATGCCCAATAATGGTGGCTACCTTCTTGCGTTGGATCTGCTCAACTTCGTCCACGGTTAACATAGGTTTAGATGTGGATTCGACTTGCATGTTTGGAAGCTATCCGCTCGATCAAAAATATTGTTTACTGGAGTTTGTGACAAGAATAAAGTACTCAACGGAGAACGCGCTTTTATTTTGAACAGTTAATAGATTTCTCATGAGCCAATCAGGGTTCACTATTAGCGGGCAAGCCCAGGCAAGCTTATTGTTTTCATTGTACTAGAGCGACGCTTATTAGTAAACCTATACCGAATTAGTATGGAGGAAGTCAAAATTAGTATGCAGACTTTCTAAAAAGGTAACTTTGCAGTAAGGAATAGTTGGAATGTCAATTGACATCAGTCACATGGTTCTCAGTAAAACGGTGAAATTCCACATGAGTAGCCACCTGTTCCGGACATAAAATTTGTACACATACGCCTTTACAATTAGACTTAATTCAAGCCTGAGAGGTTTCAAAGAAGAATGAAGTATTCAAAAGGTGAAACCCAGCGCTTCTTGTATACATCATACCTTTATAGTAGTAAACAGTCTTTTTCCGTAAACACGGCTCGCCAAAAGTGCATGAGATCACATGTTTTGCAACGTACAAATTTCAAGATTATTCCCTGGAAGCATGCGCCCGGATCCCCCTTTAGGTTAGCTTGATTTCCCTTTTGGGTATAATTGGGTCTCACCTTAATTTATGGTCAGCCTGTTATGCTTTATTTGACGAATAATTTAAAGGGGCCGTATAAAACTCTTAACCGGTTTCGACGTCCGAATATCCTCCTCGGTCCCTCCCTCTCCCCACTCCAAGCGATATATAATCACCGCGTCCCTAAAAACGCGCCAGTGTTAGCAGCCAAACTTGAATTTTGACAAGGAAAAGGGCGTGAGCGGAACCCTAAACTTCAATTCGCTTATAGAACTTGTGATATAGTATAAAACTGGAGAGAACCAAAGAGTTTTTAGATTCATCACATTGAATGCGACAGGTTTCAAATATATATATATATATTATATATATATATATTATATATATATATATATATATATAGTACACTTGTGAACACGATGGGAGACTGCTTCGAAGACGAGAGTGGTATATGTATTATCAAGACTAATAACCAAAACGTAAGAAAACGCCGCTAACATACTGTTTTGGAATAAAGTTTGCATTGTCGGGTCTATCTACTGGTCTTGAAAAAACATGAGTTTATACTCAATTACAGTGACTACAAAACTCCAGGCCTTTGCTTGTTCTGTGTTCATTCATCAATTCAACTTTTTATCTATGGACATTCGAACTTGTTCCAATATCTGCCACTTACTTTCTTAAACTGCGCGGAGCGGCATACCAGATGACTTGGTCGAACCATGGTTTGTATTTTAGCGAAACACAATAGCACCAATAGCATGTCTTCAAAGCAAAGCATACCGAAAAACTATCATGTAGGTCTTTACGATATCCAAATTCGACAAATGAACATGATATCATAGCCATATCAGGTCAGTGACATGATATCTATGGATATAGGGACAGTAGACACTTCTTCTGCCTGGCTCATTAAAATTTGGATATGGAACTGAAGGTTGGATGAAAAGATCTACTCGCAGGAACCACAGCTGGGTATTGTTACGGAAGATTCGTTCAGCATAGTCAGAAATTGCGGACATTTGAGCCCGCGCATACGCAGCGGGCAATTAATTACTTCATGCTAATGGCAACATGGCGTCTTCGAGAAAATCCCCCGTGGTTCACTAAAAACAACTTCATTCGTTTTCCCCTGTCGTTTAATACGTCGCTCGCATCCGCTAAAGAAATAGGGAAAGATTTGTTGATGTGGAGAGGATTATTACCAGGCGAAAATGTGGACTGAAGGGCTATGATTACTTCAGTTGAGAAGGAGAGGAAACATACGGAATACTTCAATTCAGTAGCTACTTGTTGTCTCGGGAAGTAAAGGATACTTAGAAGACTTACCGAGCCACATTTTCACCGGGTAATAATTCTCTCCACATCACAAAATCTTCCCATATTTCTTGAGCGGATGACAGTGTCGTACAAAACGACAAACGAAAACGAATGTCACGTTTGTCACGCCATGTGGTCATACATGAACTTGTACCTTTAGCGCTGACTGAAAGGACAGTGGTCATCTGTCTCCCCAGCCTTCAACAGAGATAGAAGGCTTGGTTTCTTAGGTTTCTTTTGATACCAAACATGCCGGAATTTGCTGAAAAAAATGCCAGTTTTTGCCCAAGAATACGACGTGTAGTTCTCGGATCAACACAGATGAGACGCTCGCGTGACATTTGATATCTTTGCTTTCGGTAGACCTGGTTTGCGCTTCTCTGGACTGTTTTTGAAGGCAATTAGCAGGGCGAAGAAATCAGCAGCGAAGGTGAAAATTGGTCAAATAGTACACCATACGGTGCTTTTCCTAAAACGATCGCGGCACTTGGGATATGCCGCTTACGTAATCTGCTGTGGCGGATCAAAATCTGTTTGGGATGCATTCAAGCCTCCGTAACATAGAGCATTGTATGAGCCAATCTTCGAAAACAAACATCGATGAAAAGCAGGGCCAGTAAAATTTGTTGATGAAAAGCAACTAATCAGAATAGCAGAGGAAACTTTCAAGAACTCAACCGGATCGCGGCACTTGTTCCCGGTAAGCCAGAACTTGCTCAATTTTATTTGTTTTATTTCTCCCATACATTTCCTTTGAGCGTTTGGCGGCCATATTTTTAAGAAACCCCGCGCGTGCGCCGTTGCGATGACCGCGATTTCTGGCCATGGTAAGTCTTTCAAACTGGTTGTTTTGCAACTCCCTACCAACCAAAAATCACAATCAGTGTCAATTGTACGATAAAACGAAATTTACAGAAAACAAGAACAATAAAAAATAAAAATGGGAAAACAAAACTCGCTTATCGAATACTTTCCATGTTCTTTCTCAGTCTGGAAAAGTATGAGATCCCAGAATTGTGGGATCTCTTTCATTTGTGGCACTTCTCCTACTTAGTCTGAGACATAGAAGATTGGAAGAGAGGGTAGCAAAGGGTCCGCGCTGATTTAACATTGACTTTATCTTACACAGCATGCATGCATTGGAAAGGCAACAATCACCGAAATAGATTATCTTACTGAGAAACTATTGAGGAACAGTTCTATGCGCCAATGATATGGATAAATAACTTGTGCATGTTAACCATGCCTAGTCTGTGTCGATCAGAAATATAACATTTACATATTTTTGTCTCTGTGTAAAATCTTGTACCAATTGAGCATGGTATGGTAGCCATATTATATCAGTGACTTGATATCTCAGGATATCGGGACATTAGACACGGCTTCTGATTGGCTAATTGGAATTGGATATGGTAATTTAGGTTAGATAATGAGTTCTACTTACAACCACGAAAGCTTGGAATTCTCACGGAAGATAGTCTCAGGTAAGTCTTGCAACTGGTTATTTTGCAAGTACCTACAAACAAATAATCACAGTCAGTGTCAATTGCACAATAAAAAGAAAATTAAAGTTTGTGTTAGGAGGTTCCATTCATGGTATAGAATAATTGGGTACAGAAAACAAGAGATAATGAAAAAAAAAAAAACACTGGAAAACAAAACTCCCCTATTGAACACTTCCATATTGTTTCCCAATCTAGAAAAGTCTGAGATCCCGGAATTGTGGGCTCTCTTTCCTTTGTGACACTACTTCTATTTAGCCTGAGACATAAGAGATTGAATTAGAGGGTAACAAAGGGTCCGCGCTCATTTAATTTGGACTTCATCTTACACTGCAATCGTTTGGAAAGGCAACAATCGCCGAAATTGATGATCTTACAGAGAAACTATTGAGGAACAGTTCGTTGCGCAATAATATGGATACATAACTTGTCCATGTCAACCTTGTCTTGTCCGTCGCCATAAGCACTGTCTTCAAAGAGTGATTTAACTGTTTTATTTCATTACTACGCTTACATAAATTGTCTTTGTGTGAAATTTGAGACGAATTCGTTACAAATATTTGGAGTTTTTTCTCCTACTACTCTTTGATGTTCAAATCAATTTCTGCCCATTTCGTTAGAAATTTACAGTTTTTTTTTCTTTTTTTGACTTCATATGACCGTTCACAGTAAAATTAACATTTTTGGATTCATTGCAATCCATCTAAATACCTGCATTGAACTAGGAACAATTTTAGCGGTCAATGGTAAAACTAGTTAGTGTAAGAGCTCATCAAAGTTGCAAGATCAAATACAGCTCACTGATTATATACAAAGAATGTAATACCACAAGTTCCGCATCCAATCAGTTTTTAACTGTTTCTGAACTAGACCAGTACGATTGGTAGCAGTTGCAGTACCAAGATGATAGCCGGTTTTTACATGACGTCACTAAAATTAAAACTACAAAACTATTTGTCCTCCTGCGATTTTACTTTCATGATGTATAAAAGCAGCTAAAAACTAATACTCATACAAATTTCTTGTCTTGGTTTTGTGATACACTGCGCTTGGATTTCTAAGCTTTTGCGTGACGCGGCCTTTAGATGAGGACCGATAGGTCTGTTATTTTGGTTAAAAAAGTGACTAATTTCGGAGAATTTGTTCGATTTGAACAGTTTATGTATTAGAAAAATGTATTATTTTAATGATTTTGAATTCCTTGAGGAATAAATTTACGCTTTTGTAGCAAAACTGAGTGACAGTATACGACATTTCTCCGCATATCTTGCTTAAGAAAAATTACTGTGACCCGAATCTTGGTCAGGGGCTTTGCAGATTTACCTTCTTTCTTTTCCCAGATTCTGGAATTTATCTTTTGAACGGATTCGATTTTTATTTCAATTAACCTTATGTGAAGTAAGTAACTGTTAATTTTTTTTCTCAGATTTAACTGACTGGAAATTTGTTGCACCGCCAACAGCCAAAAAAAATTAATGTTGGGCTTGCGCCTGCGATAGAATCGAGGCAAGAACCAAGGATTGCGTAAGTCGTTTGTTAGGAATAAAGGTCTAGAAGGTTTAATATAAACCTCTAGAGATAAGTTATAAACACTTCTACGCTAAGAACGGAACATCGCCCTCGTAGTTTTGTCTTAGTGGAGACTAATGTGCTCTAGTTTCTACTATGTTTGAAGCAGTTTCAGTATATACCCTTCATAGAAAATGCCGACTGTGCGAATAACAATCATAATCAAACTTTAAACGCTATTTAACTTTTTTTTTTCAAGTTATTTTAGAGTTTGCTATTACACGGCCATTTCGCTATAAATCATAATTTTGACACTATCCCATGGGTGGGAATTTTGCATTTTTCTCATGACCCTACCATGGGAACTTTGTATGCACCAACTGCTGCACAGTGAGTCGTTTGTCACCTTCTAAAAGCAAACTGTCAAATGCCCGAGGAGACAGGGGGTGGGGATTGAGCTTTTTTGGAATGGACAGAGCCAAAAGTGCGTTCTGCATTTTGTTTTAAATAGTGCCGACAACGTTAGACTTCAAATGTTATAATGATGATGAATGATGTTTCGAGACACCAACATGACTAGACCCGAGAACAACAGTTTCGTTCTTATTGGGACTCGTCAGCGCTGTGTAGCGAAAATATGGCACGCCTGCCCAAGAACTAACACACAAAAATTGCAGAATGACTCGTTCACTATATCAAGTTCCGTGTTTTGAACTGACTTGCTCTATCCGTTCTTGTCATGTTGGTGTCTGGAAACGTCTATCACGTGGTATCATCCTTGCAGCCTATTGTTTGTCTTCACTGATATACGTTTTTAGCTGACTTCTGGTTTCTACAAGGTTACCCACAAGCCACCCCTAAGTGACTATCTTTAGCTAAATAATGCAGCAGATTTTTCCGAACGTGGGTTTGGATAACGAGTTTTAGATCGTGTTTTGTGCATTGGCAATTCTTTTATCTTGTTTGCAAATGACAGTTGTTTACGAAGCGGCTTCAGCTAGAGATCACTGAAATCATTTGTCAGCAATCTTGTCTTTGGGCCCTTAAGAAGAATCATCGCTGCTTTTCAGTAGCCATTGTTCTCCACTTGCACTATATACCACGATTACAGTCACTCTTTCAACTTTCTCTCTCTTTTCCAATAAATGAAAAAGAAGTAAATCATAATCATTTCTTCTTAAGGTTCCTGCTCGTATGGAAAATCATTGCTGCTCGGTAACCCAGGGAGTCATTGGTGCTCGAAGACACGACGAGTCACTGCTGCTTGCTAGCTCTGAGAGTCACGCCTGCCCGCAAACCTACTAAGTCAATGCTGCTCGCTAGTCTATTGAGTCATTGCTGTTCGCTTTCCTAGGAAGTAACTCGTGCTAGCTAGCCCAGAAAGTTATTGCTGCTAGCTTGCGCAGAAAGTCATTGCTACTCTCTTCCGCAAGGAGTTACTGCTCCTCGTTAGCGCAGGGAGTCACTGCTGTTCGCTAGCCCGGAGAGTCACTTCTCCCCATTATTACAGGGAGTCATTCCCGTTCGCTAACCCAAGGGGACATTGCTGCCCGCTAGCACAGGTATTCACTGCTGCCCGCCAGTCCAGGGATGCTTTGTTGCTTGCTAGTCCAGGGAGTCATTGCTGCCTGCTAGCCCAAAAAGCCATTTCTGCTTTCTACCCCGGTTAGTGCTTCAGTTAATGCTTCTCGCTAGAGAAGGTAGTCACTGCTGCCTGCTAGCGCATGGAGTCATCGCTGCTCGCTTCCCCAATGAATTTTTGCTGCCCGCTAACCCAGGAAGTCATTGCTGCTCCCTAAATCACTAAGTCATTGCACCTAGCTATCCCAGGGAGTCATTGCCTATTGCTGCTTACTAGCCCAAGAAAGCATTGCTGCCTGCTGGCCCAGACAGGGAGTCAGGCCGATTGGTATCTTCCTGGATTGCACGCGAGAACAGATTAAAATCTGTCACAGTCAGGCGCATAGCGCGTCCTATATACGCACATGCGTACTTAGAGTGACCATAAAATTTTGAATTTTTTAGCAATTGTTTCTATTTTTAACATTCTACCAGTAAGCAACCAAGATTTCGTGATGATTAAATTCTAAAAACTAAAACAAAAGCTATACCGTGTTCTAACTTAGTTTTGCATTGTACTTTCTTTACACTAAACAATGCAGTGTTGTTTGGCCAGCGTGCAACAATTCAAAAAGGCGATGTCTCAAAGGAGCGACGTTCCAAAAACTTGTATAGTTTAGTCCGCAGCTCTGACTATAAAATAGATTCGAACACATCGATCTTTCCGTGATACAAGTATGTCGGCAAAAAGATCCATCATTGATTTTTTCAGTGTCATCCAAGACGAAAATAGTGGATCTAACGATGAAGAAGGTGAGCTGCTCGACCGTATTGTCTCAAAGACGCCTCGCTCTTTGCTTTTAAATAATAACTGTACTCTACAACGAAAAACGCTGCTGAGCGCATGCTCGAGGATCCACAACCAAAACAATGTTTTGTTTTCGCCAAGTTTCCTCAAAATAAGGGCAAGACACTTGGTTCTTTGCTTGTATTCACACAACTATTTCGAACAAGAAATAAAGAACGCAGTATTTTTCGCTCAGTTTACTTACGTTTTTAGATCATATGTACTTCTGCGTACTTGAAAAAATGACAACGCTACACGCCTGTCACAGTCATTGTACATGTAGTTACAGAACTGTCTCTCGTGTCAAAGCCCATTTTGCATAACACCTGCACTCGGTGAAAATGCTTTTTTTTTTGCCATCCAGGTTTGGTTGTTGACCTTCCGAGTAGTGACAAATAGCTTCCTTTAATACTTGTATACATTGCAGTTCCAGTTTTGATGTTAAAGTTGCGTTAAGTTGATTATTTCTCAAGACTTGAAACCGTGTTGTAATCCAGGTTCATTTGATAAATGCACTCCTGCACTGTCAAGTTTTCGTTGTTGTTGTTTTTCAATTTCAGACACATCGCCTTTAAGCTTTCAGCAGTCGACGTCTTGGCAGTAGTAGTACAGGACTTAGTTGCAAATGGCAAATGGAAACTTAAGACTTTCGTCTCCTTCTAGTGTTACTTATGCGCAGAATTTATTGAAGAAATTTATCGGGGAGACGCCTACGGTTAATTTGTGCAGGACACCATTATTTACTTTTGGCGTCTCTGAAGTCTTGAGAAGTGATCAATTTTAACGCATCCTTTACCTCCAAACTGGATTTACAGGGTATACAGGTAAAAACTAACCCTATGAGCTGCATTCAGTAGCGGAGCGTAGCACGCTTCACAAAATCGGTGGATTTAACCTTTCTGATCGTGGTCGGTACCTCGTGGACAAAATTAATTTTGGCTTGCAGATGGAAAAAAAACAATCGGAAATAAAAGAAAAATGCTTTTTATGTATACCTGTTTTCACTGACAAAAATGAAGAAAAATTTTTAACTTGGTCCCTAATTCGAGTGAACCGCTTCTAGCGGGATTGCCACTTAACTGCTGCTCACTAGCCCAGGGGACCAATGCTATGGGCTACCTCAGGGAATACATTACTTCCAGCTAGCCGTAGAACTCACTGCTGCTCGCTAGCTTAGAGGGTCGCTTCTGCCAACCAACAGGGAAGTCACTACTACTCGCTATTCGAGGGAGTTGATGTTGCCCGCTGACCTAGGGAGTCACTGCTACTCACTAGCCCGGAGAGTCACAGCTGCCTGCTAACCTGGATTTCACTGCTGCGCGCTATCTCAGGAGTCACTGCTGCTAGCTTCCCAAGGAGTCACTGCCACAGCTAGCCCAGGGAGCCACTGCTGCTCGCTACCCAGGGAGTCACTGCTGCGCACTAAAATAGGAAGTTACTACTTCTCGCCAGCCAAAGGAGTTAGCCAAAAGATTGACTACTTTTCGCTAGCGCAGGCAGTCACTGCTGCCCACTATTCAAGGGGATCACCCGCGCTAACTGTGTCTTTACCCCAGAGAGTCAGTGCTGCTCCTTAGCTTAAATGTATCACTTACAGTCTTTCTAGGACGGGAGTGTGGCTAAAGCTTCCTTCCGGCAAGTACTTCAGCTGATTGTTATTCAACTTCCTGCAAAAATAGTTTCACGGTCAGAGGTTAACTTTAAACTGGCGGAAGGACAGACGCCCCCTCCAAGGAATCATACACTCATCAATAGAAATGTTCTTATGAAGATTATGAGCTCTTTCAAAGTTGGGAAAAAGCACTTCAATAGTGGCTTTATTTTGTGCAGCTTTTCATATCCCGATTGTCCAGCAGGAACAATAGCGGCATCATCAGAGACATGCAAATAGCGGAAAATTTGGAAGAAGCGATTCCTGGGCATCACTTGACCAAAGGCAGGCACATTTGTAAGCCACTTCTGCTGCAGTACATTTTAGCCTCAGGCAATTTGACAATTCCCATGGCAATGTTGAGTTCAAAGAATGCCTTTAGTTCTTCTAGGTCACATCTTTTCAAGCCCCACCATCAGTGCCAGCAGCCCTCTTCCTTTGTGCATTCAGGTTTGTCATTGTTAACTGAATAACAAATTCCACACATGGTGGTCAAAAAACAGTTCAAGGTACTCAAGAGCACTTGCCTGCCTCCTCTCATCTCGTCTTGTTGGCCCAACAGCACTTATAAACAGTCACAAAATAGCACTGATGGCTTTTTATCGTACCCAGACTCCTAATTCACGATAATAACACGAGGGACGCCTGGAGCTTTATGTGTGAGGTCCAGATAGCCCTGCAGGGCTATCTGGGAAGGAGAGGGTTGGATTATCGACTCCCAGCAATCTACTGGAGAGGGTTAAGGCAGTATGGGTACCACGTGTGTTCCGAGCGATACCTTCTGTCCCACCTCAAGGGCCACAAACTGGAATATTTGTTTTTATCAGAAATGTAGTAGAGCCAATAGTGTAAACATGGCAACAACACAGAAGCTGTTAATCTGTTTCTCTCTGCTGTGATATTCTAGATTTATTCTCTATTGGGTGTTCAATTTCCTTTTTTGCATAATACAAAAACCTAATGATCTCTAAACAGGATATTTCAAAATTAAAAGTGCCATTCTTCTACACCTAAAGAGCCTTTCAAACAAGTAGAAATTAATTTGAATTTTTGCATGGAATCATTGGATTTTTTAGGATTATAGAAGAGGGGGACTCAGCAATAACTGAGAATCCAAAAGTGGCGATCACTAAATAACACATGCCCTTAAAGACTTGGTAGAATGCTATTTTGCACTCAAGCTAAAAAGGTAACTTTGCAGTTAGGGATGGTTGAAATGTCAATTGACATCAGTCAGTGTAGCCACTTGTTCCGGACATAAAAATTTGTACATATATAGCATTACATTAAGACTTAATTCAAGCCTGAGATGTTTCAAGAAGAATGAAGTATTCAAAAAGGTGAAACAGCGCTTCTTGCTACATCTACCTTTATGGTAGTAAACAACTCTTTTACCGTAACACTGCTCGCCAAAATGCATAAGATCGCATGTTTTGCAGCGTACAATTTCAAATTTTCCCTGGGAGCATGCGCCCGGATCCCCTTTGGTTAGCTTGCCCCTTTTAGGTGAATCGGGTCTCACCTTAATTTATGCAGCCCGTTATGCTTTATTTGACGCATAATTTAAAGGGCATTATAAAAATCTTAATGTTTTATCCGAATATCTTCCTCGCCCCTCCCTCTCCCCTCCCTAAGCGATATATAGATATATATATATATATATATATATATATATATATATATATATATATATATATATATATATATATATATACCTGAATTTTTGAAAACAGGGTTAGCAAAGATAAGGGCTCATTCTACTACTTGGCAATTAAAAGCAATAAAATCCGTCCAAAGGCCGATAAAAAAGCCTATATCTGACGCCGAGCAGTAAGTTAATGGTCCCTAGAAGCATTCCAATGAGTCGAAGTTTAGAATAACGCAAATTTTAGAACATTTATTCAGTAACCTGACTTCCGGCGAAGTTTCAAAACGGTGTCATTTCAGCCTAGAAATTTTTAAGTTCAGTTCGCTGCAGCGATAGAGTGCCTGATAAGGCTTACATAGCAACTTACATAGTCAGCAAAACACTACTTTTTTCGCGGTCCGATAAACTACAGGATTTCGCATGGAATAGACAACAAACTGAATGAAATTAAACATAGTGCACAACTTGTCACCTTGTCTGCACAAGCGACTGGTCTATGGCTCAATGCCATTAGAGCTCGCTGAAACTAGACCTAGATCCAATTTTTCCGAGTCGAGAAATGCTTTTTCCAAGGTACGATCAGCTAAGCTTAACACCGACGTAAAAATATTAGTGCCTGACACAGACTATTTTGGCAAAACAGCACTTAAACAAGACATCATATACCTGTCAACACCATGCGGAAATCACACTATCACACACTTTCGCTGCACTGGTTCAGGCTTACACAGCAACTTAAATAGACAGCAAAACCATACTTTTTTCGCGGACCGATAAACAACAGGATTTCGAATGGAATTGATTCCTACATGTCAGCATAAACGACGCCGTTACGTGACATTTCAGCCTAATATCTCTCTGTATTTCCAGAAACATACCTAGAGAATTTGACTTGTCCTGACTGATAATCTTGATACAATTCTCTCCTAGAGCTAGCTCTCCACAAGGCTTATCGTAGTTCAAATAAAAAGGAAATAACTTTTCTGTATGCCTTTCGAGGCCAGGGAGTCTAAATTCACTTTGTTTTAGTTGAATCACGAATTGTACAATTTAATTAGCAGTGCATTAAAATGAAATTCAAGTCTAAATAAACACGAACGTACACATATCAAAACCACAGCGGAGAGTTGATCTATAGCTTTCTAAAGGCCTAAATCGTCCTGAATGGACTGAGCAAGAGCTTCTTACATGGAGAATCGCTTGAACTTCAAACAAACTCGGACATAATTAATTGCCGCATGCTGTCAGCAGGTCAATTACCGACCGGAAACCACAGCAATAATCTCCCCCGCGCTAGCGAATTACAGACATGTCTGATAGTTAGCTAGGCCTGAAATTGATAAAACAAGGAAATGAAAGGTTTACTCACGATCGATCAGCCTTTGACACTGTGTGAAATTAGGCGTATCGCGGTGCTGATATCACACGATACGGACCCGTATTCTTCGAGAATACGGACAAACCCGGACGTACCGTGTTCCAAGACACGCGACGTATCCACCGCGTGTCAGGAGCCGTATTCGTTCCGATTCGGACTTAACCCGTGACATGGAAAATCCGATGTCAGGATACGTCATTGAAACGCGGCGTGGGGAGACCCGGAAATTTCCTTATACTTTCAGATTTGTCGCAAATAATAACGTACCGTATACGAGCGCGCAGGCAGACAATTTGTCTGGTTTTTTTTTTCGTGTTCTTCTAAAAATTGTCTTTTCCACTGTAGTGAGAATACATAGTTTCACTAGATGTTCTTGTCCCGAAATTCCACGGCACTAGACGAATCGATCTGTAGTCTAGAACCCGATTTTCCACGGTACTACGAGAATCGCTTAGTATTCGAGAACCCGAAATTCCACGGTACTTAAAGAATAGGTCAGTGTTCTAGATTGCGATATTCCATGGTACGAGAAATTTCCCTCGGCATTCTTGATCCCCACTACATACTATCAGGTTTTTTTTGGAAAACCACCAAATTCCCCCGATAACTTTGCACCCTTTTACTAGTGTATTCTTCCACAGAAGTACCTTGTGCCCTGATTATCTTGGATTCCCCTTACCCACCAACGATTTATAAACACATATTTCACAATTAAGAAAGCTTTATTGGACAACAAAATTGTCAAATAATGTAAATCGAAATGCCTACTCGTGATAGTTCATACGAATACTATTTTCAGAAACTTTGTTAGACATACACTGTAATTCTTGTACCCTTACAATAACATTTTTAAACATTCTTAACCACTGATAAATTACACATCATCCTAAAAAGTTACAAGATAAGGATATTTTGCTCAGAACCTTTACTATAAAACAATAAATTAATTTAAAATCTAATAAATAATCCTCAAAATGGCCAATTTACAGAATCTATTTCATCATGTGATGACTAACAACTAAGTCTAACATTACAAAATGACTTAATCATTCAAAATATGCCCAAAAAGGGACAAAAATTTTAGATTGTGTGTAATAATTAAATGTACTAGGCTAAAAGTGCTTAATGCTTGACATGGATGGAAGCAACAGTTTCAATATTTACATAAATCATTACACCATGACAACAATTCTAGTATGATAAAAAGACATTTTTCCATCAGTCAGATGTGAAGACAAGAATAACAATAACAAATGTATATACTCTAATATTAGAAAGTAATAAAATTTTATCAAAAGCTACAATAAATTCTAAGCAAGTCACACAATGTGAACAACTTTGTGGCCTATGGTTATTTATTGAGCTCAAAAGTGTCTTTTGAAAGACAATTCTTAAACAGAAAATGTTGTTTGAAGAGCATAATAATTCAAGAAACTTGTTTGAAATCATTCCAATAAAATTCTATATTATTTAAGGAGTCTTTCCACAGATTTTTGAACTGTTTACAATGCTGGCAGATTATGTTCCAATCAAGATGAGAGAAAGTGGCATCATTTAATTAATTTTTCAATTTGGAAAACCAGCTTATGCAATATGTCAAAAAAAAAAAACCAACAATTTTTGAGTTGGGGTTAAAAAAGAACCATTCTCCCTAATACCTGTATTAAAACCACCTTGCCATCCTGTCAAATGAACTGAATTAAAAACAGAAGGCAAAACATACAAGTTATGTAAATAAAGAACACTTAGGCATTAATTTAGTCCCACAATGGCTGTAGCTGTCTGTTTGGCCTCCTTCGGATTGTGACAGGGCTGGAGTCCAACATACGCAAGGGTTCCCCATCACTTTTCCATCAATAAGAGTGTATCCTCATTATCATTGCAATAAATCATCCAAGTAGAAGTAACTCAGAACAGAAACTTTGCCTTCATATCAAATGGATTGATTAACAATCATAAGTATTGCTATGATATAAAAATGGATCTAGTCCTTCTTCTTGTAAAAGGCCAACAGGCACTATGTTATGCAATGGTTCAGGTGATTCTGTCTTATGGACCTTATGCAGCCTCAACTTATCATGGTTCTCAACAACATAAATTGTTGTGTTACAAAGCAGTGCATGTAGTTCAAATGAAAAGATAAATTTAGCACTTGCAAAAAGTACTTCTGCACAATACCAGATATGATTTCAGATACCAAATTGGAATTTAAATTTTCAATATTACTGGTGAACACAAAGGAACACCAAAGAAGTGCAACTTAGTTATGTAGTGGTCATATAGTGGATCACTGTCTCTGTCAAGAGTATGTAAAGCCCAGGCAGGAAATGCAAGTCGCTGAGGACATGTGCTTGGTTCTCCACATAGCATGCTGTTCTGTATGGGTGGAAGGAACCAGACTGTGAATCAACTTTTCCCAGGAGTTTCTTCAGCAAACTACGATGGAGACCTTCCAATCCATGACCCTGCTTGACTTCCTTCTTCATCTTCTTTGTCACTCATTCTTCTTCATCTTCTTTGTCACTCATTCTTCTTTGTCACTCATTCTTCTTTGCACTCATTCTTCTTTGTCACTCATTCTTCTTTGTCACTCATTTTCTTTGTCCACTCATTCTCTTTGTCACTCATATCATTCATTCACTCATTCATTCATTCACTCACATTCACTCACTCACTCACTCACTCACTCACTCACTCATCACTCACTCACTCACTCACTCACTTCACTCACTCACTCACTCATCATCTCACTCACTCACTCACTTCATTCACTCACTCACTCACTCACTCACTCACTCACTCACTCACTCACTCACTCACTCACTCACTCACTCACTCACTCACTCACTCACTCACTCACTCACTCACTTCACTCACTCACTCACTCACTCACTCACTCACTCACTCACTCACTCACTCACTCACTCATCACTCACTCACCACTCACTAACTCACTCACTCACTCACATCACTCAACTCACTCACTCACTCATCTCACTCACTCACTCACTTCACTCACTCACTCACTCACTCACTCAATCACTCATTCACTCATCACTCACTCACTCACTCACTCACTCACTCACTCACTCACTCACTCATCACTCACTCATTCACTCACTCACTCACTCACTCACTCACTCACTCACTCACTTCACTCACTCACTTCACTCACCGTAAGGGAAGAATACAAAGTCTCTCTCTCT
>JAHPZR010028906.1:5000-50000 GCA_019787425.1 Platygyra sinensis
TGGCAGGAGCCCATGTTGGTCGTCCTTTGCTTTCATCCTTTTGTCACTAATGGAAATAACATCATGGATTCCCACGGTACACATTTAATTGACATGTGGCTTTTCCAAAACAGAATACCTGCAATTGTGGGTCCTTAGATCATTTGACCTTAACTCCGATTTGACAAGACAAACGCCAGTGAAAGTAACCTACAAGCCAGGCCTTGACTACCTTTTAGAATGCTTTCTCCCGAGTACTTTTGCCCGAATCATCGGCGTTTTGCCCGAAAAATCTCAAAATTTTCTGCGACTGGGGGGGCTGCAGCCCCCCCCGCCCCCCCGGCTCGTACGCCTATGGCTTTAACGGATGGCACCGAAACCGGGAGGGAAAAGTGATAACTTCGCCATCACAACGGACGACCGGTGGAAGCTGGAGCTTCCAAGAATGCTGGATAACTCAGGAAGCGAAATGAGCAGTATGTATTCTTGGTGCTTGTGTATTTGTTTCATGTAGTGGTGTATTAGCATGCAAGTTAGTCCGGAAAACCTTCTGGGTACTGCTCCGCTTTCAGAATATTTTCGTTCTTGTTTTCACGTAATGCACTATGTAACATTTATTTTCCTTGAAATTATTTATGTTATAATTACAGTGGCCTAAATGTATGACTACATTTTGTAGCTTTTGCGGCAGCGGTGCGAACCACCGCGTGTGCTTCCTTCTCAATACCTTTCCTGGAGCGATCGGCACACGTCAGATTTTAGTGGTGTCGGTGGATCGTATGTAAATTCATGCATTAAAACACCCAGTACGTCAGCTAAAAACGAAACATTACAGAAATCAAACACTTTACCCCTTCAAATGAAATACTAATTCACTGATGATTTTATGCCGAGCAAGTCACTGGGCTAATATTTCCTGCTGAGTCTGTCCACAGACCTTCTATTTGTCTAGAGTTCGTTGAGATCACAAACAAAATAGAAACCGTGTGGGATTTGAAAGCGCGCGAACGTAAGGGGGTGGCCGTGGGGAAAGACAAATATATTCTTTTCTGCGCACGCTTTGCGGTCCTTGCCAACATCCGCGCTCGCTCTCGCGCGCTCAAAGAAAAAAACAAACCTCTTTGCAAAAAATAACCGTCTGTAGTGAATTTAACTCCAAATTTGATTAAAAAAAGGTCATTAGTGTAGCAATTTTTGAATTAGTGATACTACGTACAATTGTAACAGTCAATTAACTGACAACTGACAAATGGCCTTAAATTTAACTGACAACTGACAAATGGCCAAAATTTTAACTTACAACTGACATTTGTACCCCCCCATCCACACCCTCATTTCCATATACATGGAAAATTCCATGTTAGTATTCAAGACATGTTAATTCATACGTACACCGCTTCAAGACATCTTATTTAGACGTACAATACATTTTTTTATTAAGCCCGAATCTTCCTGGTTTCATTTCAGTTATAGAGGCGTCTTATCTGTTTCGTTTAAAAAAAGAAGTATAGAAATGGTCTTGAAAGTGGCATACAAGTGAATAATTTTAAGAAAATCAATACACAAAACATGTTTCAACAGAAACTTCTGTCATCTTCAGTTATACTATTCACAACACTAATAATGATATGCGAAGTTGAAATACACCTAATAATGGGGTTTTCATGGCTGGATGGGCAGTCTCACGTGCGATTATGTAATTGCTGATGATAAATTCTGGTTTGGCGCGAAAATAATTCATTCTAGCTCAGTTTTCAGCGGAGCCACGAAGAGGTGAACGGCCCACCCTCCCACCCAAAACTCGCGTGGGTCGTATCTTAAGCTCTTCCTAAGCCACGCTGTCCCAGCTTGACTTACTCCGCTGATCAATCATTTTTCCATACCTTATTACAACTGAGCATGAATATGAATGTTGGTGAATAGAATACAGTACAAAGCCATGGAAATTGAATTTATAATAAGTAATAACAGAAAAAAACAAAGCGTGAAAGTGTGAGCATAGCGAAGCGCACGAAATCTAAAAATGGAATGCAAATCACTGAATTCCCCGCGGAACTCAGTCTACTAAGCGCGTTCGGCTGAGGGAAATACCGGGAATATAGGCGAAGTTTAGTTGTTTCGCAAGTGTTCTAGGAACACCGTCCTTTGCCCTTAAAGAAATCTTCAAAGCCATCTACCATTGCAGTTTGTTTGTCACGAGTCTTGTCTCAGTCATGACGTCATCCGCGCGCTTCGCTTTTAAAGAGATAATTTTAGATTAACATGGTGTAATTGTTGATTCAAAGGGGGTTGTTCTTTCTGAACAAGAATAGCCTCTTTTATCTTGAGTCGAAAAAAAGTTGAGGCGTGATCTAAAACATGCAGATGCTGGAAAATGTGAGAGGCGCTATCAGTGGCTAAATGTTCCTTCACACGTCTTGAGGACGTAGTACATTTGCATTTATACAGCACATTGACAATCTATTGTTAACGAAGGGCATATGGTAACGAACGTAGCATTTCTGAAGCCGAACACTGGTTGGCACTTTGGTATTCCGTGTGTGTTTATCACGTAACTGCAAGCGGTATGACGTCTTTAACACTTCACTTCCTTTACCCAGGAATTTCTACACGAATCGAACTTTCTCACAACTCTTGAAACACAAGGGTGAGTATTCCTGACAATGCGATCATGCGCAGTTGGACTTTTCATGAACCCATTTCCATCACTCGTGTTGTTACTCTCTTCACTAGGTTCAATTGAGTCGCCTAATGGCTGGGAGCCTTGACCTTGTGAATGCTGATTGAAGGCCTGGCTGCGAAGAAATGGCATCTCCGGGTAAAGGGGGTTTGCAAAAATAAGTTTGAAATAAGTGACGATACACACCATAGATAGAAGCACCTTCACGAGAAACAAAAGAAAAACTCTTAGTACAATGAAAAAAGAAATAAAGCAATGAGTTTAGTCCAACAAATATGTTAGGAAAGATAATGTTTCTTCTACAACAATTCTCGCATGAGGAAGTCTGTAAACTCTTGTTTAATTTTGCGACGTTAAGTGTTTTTGAAGTATATCTTTTTAAGGCTTGCGTGTTTAATTGAACTTGAAACTTACCTTAACGTGCACTGCAATATTCATTTCTGCAAATTCAACCCAATCGAGGCTGTGTCGTTGATGTATTTCACTCTGTAACGGTATAGAGCTAACTAGGTCTATGATCAGAGAGAGATGCTACTACTTATATAAGTTGAGGACTAAAGTTTTTCCGCATTTTGTTCTTTTTAATATTCCAAAATAGATCAGTGTTATCATCTGATCTTCTCTCCGTGCCAGAAAATTTGGCTGAATAAGCAGCGATATCAGCTGCAGATTAGATGCTTCTGTAAGTAATTTGGCACAGCCATTTACTACAACCCATCTTTATCTCAGAAGCTCAATAAAGACACTTATGTGGGACTTTCCTTATCCATACATTCGATTGCACAGGAACACTTCCTAAATTAAATGGTGTTTTTTGTTTGCATACCCTCAAGGGTAATAATCAAATCCAGCAGGAAATACTACAAAAAGGTTCAAAACTCATGCCCATTTTTTATCTTGCTGCAGTCCAAAACAGTATTGATTAAAACTGGTCGCGGCGACTGCCAATGATGGTCAGGGTTCTCGGCACATATATGCATTTACAGGGGCGCCAAAAGTGTCGGTTGTCGGGCCCCACACCTTTCGTTCGAAAACTGCCGCGTCCGTAAAAAATACGACTGTTTTGTAGCTTATCCTAAGCTTGTGTCCTTGAAGTATTTCACTCTGTTACTGTAGCACCAGCAACGTTTTATCAGATCAGAGAAAATACTGCTTTCTTACATAGAGTTAGAACATATTTTTTTCCCGATTTGGTTTCAAGATTTTTGATCGATCCTTAACACAATACAATTAGTACCAATTTACTAGCACATGTGAATCAAGTCAGTTCAGCCGGCAATTTGGTACAGAATATATACTAAATCTTCTCTGGTTTCTGCTTATCCCTATATCTATAGTTGAATGCAATTAAGGAATAAATCCTGTAAGCGGTTCGAAACTAAATTTTTGGCGAAAAGCCAAAGCCTAAGTTGCTGAGTAATTAATTTAACCTGACATGAAAAAAGGAAAACAACTTTACTGAACTGATCGATATCAAGACTAAATATTTCTAAAAACTTCATGTAACATATTTTCAATTTAAATATTGGTTATTCCCAGCAATTTTTCTTTTTCTTCTTAAATTAATGTTAAGTGGGTCAGTGTAAAGATCATCGATCGATGGGACTCATTGAATCATATTTCGTACTTGCTCCTCGTTCTTTACTAACTGAAGTAACATGTTATGCGTTTTTCCGTGTTGCGTATGAAGTACTTTAAAATTGCTTAAAATGTTCCTTAAGCCGTAAGCCGCGGGATAAAGTGAAATATGTCTCCACTGAAAAAAATCTTTAAAATTTGACAAAACTGACACAAAATAATGAGAACACGAGAAAAAAACATGCTGGATGGTCTTTGAATTTTCCTTATGCAACTGGCGGAGTTTTGTAACTGCACAAATTCGATTTTGGTGGAATTACGCAAGATAAGTGACATGCATATACACAATGATTTATCTGTACTGATTCGTTGGATCGGTCAAACCCAATTGAATTATATATAAAACAAGATGTTGTTCCTGTTTTGAAATTATGTGACGTTATGTGCAGTGAACCCCCAATTAAGAGCAGCATTCTTCCAACGTCGACGACCACTTCCGTCTTAAATATCGTTTACACTTCCGCCAATCCAATGGAAGCTGTATCAGCCTGTCTCGGTAGTTTACAGGCTTAAGGGGCGGCGAAATATAAAGGATCCTGCACCAGTGCCATAAATCCGTCGCAAAATATATTTGTGTTGAAGTTACTTCATAATGGTTGGGTTGATCTGAAAAGAAGTGTTTCTAAAATTTTAATGGAACGGTTTGGACCGAGTATAACTTTCTCATGTCGACAAATCAGAGTAATAAATTAACTGCCAGTTTTTTACTCCGAGTTGTGTTTGACGCTTTAATGTTCTTCTCAAGGTTTGTTATTTGTCACTTGGCTTGACACAAACAGCTGTCACTTCTTCGGTCAACTCTCAGTTTTTTCACTGTTTTTCGATTAACATTAACTCTGTGACTGTGACCGGTCTTGCAGTACATTGGATAATGAGTCATTCTCGTCCCCAAAGTCCTTTTAGCGTCTTCTAGCCGGCGGGGCCTTGGAACGAAAATGAAGGGCACTTCGGTTCTTGTGCCCAGGCCCCGCCGGCTGAAAGGGTCTATTGCTGCATGGGACTTAAAGGGGCACTGTCACGGTATTTTAGCGTCCTTTACAATGCCGAAATATGTTCCTGCATCAATGGAAACCCAAAAATAATGATGCAGTTTTGTTATCTAGGACTTAATCACTACACCGAAACCATTTATTGCCGCCTAGCACTTAGAAGGCAAGGATGGAAATGGATTGAAATTTGAAAAAACTAGCCAGTTTTTTTCAAATTCTAGACCCATTCCTTGCAAATATTACCAGAAATTCATTATGGTTTGCTCTCTGAGCCACCATTCGTTTGCGATATGTTTCTTCTAATCCATTTGAGCATTTTGGGAAGGAGTAAAGGTACCAGGTAAAGATTTTAGCAACGAATGAAGCCGAAAACAGCAAAACTCCGTGACAGTGCTCTTTTAAGTTTTTCCGCATTTTGCTACTCTTTTATATTCCTAAAAAAGTCAGTGTTATCATCTGATCTTCTCTTCGTGCCAGAAAACTGAGAAGTGGCGATATCAGCTGCAGATCAGATGCTTCTGAAGGTAACTTGGAACAGCCATGTACTGATTACAACCTCTCTTTACCTCAGAAGCTCAATCAAGACAGTTATATGGGACTTTCCTTATCCTTATATCTGGGACTTTCCTTTCCTTAACATTCGATTGCACAGGAACCTGACTTCCTAAAATAAATGGTGTGATAATCAAGGGTACTAATCAAGTCGAGAAATACTACAAAAAGGTTCGAAAGTCATGCACTGTCGTACATCGGTTTTAGAGTATTTTAGGTCTTGTTCAGTTGTAGGTGAATTCAATAGTTTAAGGCCATTGTTGCAATTCTGGGAGATTGTATAAAGGAACTAATAGTTAGGAGAGCTTAGTTTCTGTCTTTGAGCGATCTCGGGAAAAGAAAATATGAGGCGTTGCATCACTACTAGCTGCATGAGATTGCACGTCATTTTATTGCGATGTGCGAAATTACCTTCTAATGAAAGAAAAAGTCAAATACATCCTCAGAGAATTGAAAACATCACAGAGCTAATAACTTTATCATGAAAAGTATAAAGGTACCTTATGAGGGAGAGAGATTTGTAAAACGTAAGCTAAATTAATCTGCGCTGTATCATGTGACGTAGCGAGGTTTCAGCGCAGTTAAAACGTTTCTGATAGTTCTTTTAACCGCTTCACTGCTGGGCGAAGCATCTTGCAGATCCCCCCTACACGAACGGAACGTTAATCAGTTCTGTCGCATTTTTAACTGCTCAGTTAAATTTCTTCGATATGAATTACTCCACAACGCTTCGGTAACTAGAGCCATCCATAACCCATGTTCACAGTATTTTAAATGACGCCATTTTGGAGGAAATAATGTGAATTAGGCGAGTATTAAGGTTATAAATAGGCTGAGAAATGATACTTGGCCAGCATTTCGGGAATATAGGAGTTCATTGCACCCACCCCGTGCCTCACAGTATCTATCTACGCAAAAGGCTAGCTGTTGGCAGATTAAATGTCCCAGTACGTCAAAGATGAAAGGTTTAAAACGTTACGTCACGGTATCATTTTGAGTTATTTTGATCATCGAAAAAATTACCTTCAAATTACCTTTAGCAAGATAGAAAAACACTTAAGAGATAATAACAAACCATGAGAGAATGAGGATGGTTAAGGATGGAGAAGACTGACACGTTTTAATAAAAAGAAATTGAAAAATTTATGCTAAATTTTTCAAACCATTTAACCGTGACGCGGCTCCTTTAATTGATTGACTGGGTTAACGTAAAGATTCATATGTTGATGGGATCGTATTTTGTGTCGAGTTCTTTGTAATAACAATTCAATCTTGATACCATGCCACAGAAAGTATAACCAATCAGAATACAGGGAAGCTGTTGTATTACATCTAACATTCCCTTTATGCACCTCGCGTAGTATGTCGTAATAACATTTTTTTAAAATAACATTTCAACTTCGTTAATTTGAATAAACTGCACAAAAGCAACCAATACTAGTAGAATAACTTCTAAATGACTCACTCCAAGACCAAATTTTTCTTTTCTTCTGTTGTAACAGACTTGACCGTTAGTATGCTGATGTCCGAGCCCACCGCAAAAAGCAATGTAAAGATGACATATATATTTGTCCTCTCAATCGCGACATTACCAAAATACAGTACTATAGTACAGAATTCTTACAAACTGTTTCTTGTATGAAAATTTCAATCCTCTAGAATCAACATTGACATAGCAAAAATATGATAATAAGATCGAAGATATTAAGTTCAAATAGACATCTACTAAGAAAAGAGATTAAAAAGTAAGAAATTAAGTATCGTCCTCGATGTTTTTACCGAATATTCGCATTTCCTTTCTCGATGTCAAAGTCAATGTCCGACAATAATGCTAGATAGATCCTCCTTGTAGCTCGCGAACCTCTCAAGCATAGTAATTCTGATCTCAGCAACGCAAAGGACACCCCAGCCCTGATACATGACATAGTAGTCGCATAGCTTTCGCCCTTGTTTGTAGAAACTAACTCAGCAAGCCTAATATGGTATCGCTTACATTCCACCGCCTTTCCACCTGTCGTGCTAAAAACTAAGGGCGTAAATGTAGCTTGCTCCACTTCTAGAATTCGGCTAGCGTACAATATACTGGTGCTTCTTAGCAACAACAATATTTTATTATTTTTCAATTGTCCTTAATCCCCTGGCTCCGCAGGTAGCAATGCTATTCGAGGCGGGCCAGGATAATCAGTAAAAGAAAAAAGAAAATACACCATAAAAACTACCGTTAAATAAGAAAAAATAAATAAATACGAAAACAGATTAAGTTTACATAAACAGCTATGTAATTAATTGAGGTGGATAAATAAGACAAAAATGTTTCATGTTGCCTGTAAATCTGGTTTGGATCCATATTCCTGTGAGAGTCTGCATTTGGGTGGCAAATTCTCACATCGAAGAAAGCCGATCTCTGTCTCTCCCAGAGCCCTCTTGCCACAATATCCAGCCGCGCATCTGGTGCGGTGTTGACTCCTCCATTCAGCTCTTCTGTTGTGATGTCTTGTAAAACTGGTTAATTTCAACACCATTGGGCACCATGGGAAGTATTTTCGCCTCCAGATCCCTAAGTACATTGCGGCGTTGGATGACAAAACCACCCCTTTTGCATATCATAGCGTGAGCCTCATTGAAGCGGTCTCCGCAAACGCAAACCGAGGGCATATCAGGAACTTCCTAGTCGTACCTGAGTTTCACAGCATCTCGAAATTCACTTTTATTTAAGTCAAAGTTCAGATCTCTTCTTGGCAAAACAGTAAGCCAACTAGGAGCACATTTCTGGGTAGCAAGGTCCACGGCTTCCAGAGTTTTTCCAGACACCGATAACAATAACAATAACAATAACAATAACACTAACAATAACAATAACAATGACAATGACAATGACAATGACAATGACAATGACAATGACAATGACAATGACAATGACAATGACAATGACAATGACAATAACGGCAGCAACAGCAACAGTAGCAATAACAACAACAATAACAAATAATGCTCTATGCAAAACAAAGTTTGAACTATGCATTGTACTCTGCAACTCATTTGACTGGTACGCCACGGAATATCCCAGGAGTCAGGTATTTTCTGGGTATACGGTGAGTCAGAACTATATTTTGTTTGGCAACAAGGCACAGTGTGTTTTATTAGTTGTATCCAGAGGAAATTTCAGAGGGTCGATCAATCGATCCAGATCCGAAACGTTTTGTTAATTTTGGGTTTAGACTCGAAACTCACAGGGGATTCACTCGATTAGAAATCGGCTTGTCATAGACTCCGAAAAGCCTGCATGAAATTTCGGTATTCCCAGCTTCAGCGAGAAGACGAGAAATCAGTTTGTCTTCCTGCATCAACATTAGCATCCGGATTTAGAGAAATCTAAACTCATGTTGCAAACCCTGGGAAGGAAAAAGAAGCTTATCATGGAATTTTGGGGAAAATAAGAGATGTCTGATGACATTTGCTTAGCAATGATTTCAAGAGTTGCTCCTCTCCCTGCTGTTACATCATATTACTACATCTTCTGTTCTTCTACTGTCTTTGAATCAAGTTTATTTTCAAAACTTCCTTATCATTAAAACAGACCAGCTGTTTTAGTGTATATATAGTACTTGTCTAAACCTTAAAAAGACTTTGTGTAGAGTGTTGTTTTAATCTGTTGCTAGTAAAAATGGTTAATTACAAAATAAAATTACGTTGATCTACATTTACATTACAAAGTCAAAGTTAATTTAAGAGGCACACTGACAGTCTATTGGCAATGCAGAACATTTGTTCACGAACGTAGGATTTCTGAAGCCATACACTGTGTTGCACTTAGGTATTCCGTGTTTAGGTATCACATAATTACAGGCTGGATGTCTCCCTTTACATTCTACCTTATTAACCCAGAGATTGCGACACGAATCGAACGCTCTCACAACTTTTGAAACACAAGGGTGAGCGCTCCTGGCAATGCGATCATGCGCAGTTGGACTTTCCGGGGACCCATTCTCATCACTCGTGATGTTACTCTCTTCAGTAATGCTCTCTTCAGGTTCAATGGCGTCGCTTAATGACTGGGAGTCTTGACCTTGTAAATGGTGATTGAAGGCCTGGCTGCGATCATGCGCAGTTGGACTTTCCAGGATCCCATTCTCATCACTCGTTTCGTTACTCTCTTTACTAATGCTCTCTTCAGCTTCAATGGCGTAGCTTAATGGCTGGGAGTCTTGACCTTGTGAATGCTGAATGAAGGCCTGGCTGCGAAGAAATGGTGTCTCCAAGAAAAGAGGTTTTCCACAAATCAGGTTGAAATAGGCGAAAACAAACGCCAGCGATAGAGTCATCTATTTAAATACAAAAAAAAACAGAAACATTAACCAAAACCTTGAACACAACAGGCAAACTGTTAATTCTAGTATGAAAAAGTATGTTTAGATTTGTCGTAACTATATATCCTCGATCGTTGCCCAATATTTGGTTATTATACTATATAATACTTATACTACTACAAACAATAATTTTGTTTTCCAGCTAGGAAGCCCACTCCCTTTGGCGGTTTTTAGTGGGACCCTGCAAATCATAATAAAAATATACCCGCGGAAAAAAAAACAAGGAAAAGATGTCTCACCATAGTCTAACATTAGGATGTTTAATCAATTGTATGGTGTTAGCTTAGCATGTAAAGTCTTATTCTCTTGATCATTCCCGAAATCCTTTGCTTGTTCTTTGTACTGATAGCATCAATGTGCTTAGACTAAGTTTTACTGCAGCATGTCTACAGCTTACAGATGAGTGGTCTTTAAATGTTTACTTACGTTTACCACAAAATGCATCCTGTAATCGCAGTGATTGAAGATCTTGTCTCGTAAATTTTCAGTTTACCTGGGTTCTGTGGACTCTTCAGTACAATGTTATGGACACTGTATAATTAGGCATGAAAATAAATTATGCTTATATAAGTACAGGAAAAACCTGCAAAAAAACAGACAAGAACTGCAATTTCCCCATTTCATTGCTTAACATTCCAAAATAGTTTTCACTGTGTATCATCTTAATTAACCCTATCCGTGTCAGTGACAGTGTCGTTATCAGCAAGATGTGAGGAAATCGGAACTTTTGATGTCTTCATATCGCAGAATACACTGAGTCAACTAAAACAACTTAGAATTACTTTCAGAAGTTTTGGAACTTCTTAACTAAAATTTCAATTGCTACAGTTTACAACGAGCAGTCGTAAAGAGATTGATGTATTTTCCGTTGCAAAAATTCTTCACTGAAAGCTGGGCTAATAAAAAATCATGTGATCCCACTCCAACGGTTCGAAACTCAGTTTTATGACTTAAGGTTATTCCTCACAATTGCACTACGCATCCTTTCTGCGCATAATTTACGGCGTTATTTAGCGCGCCCGCGTGCACGCGCATATTGAAAACATAGCGGATTTGCCTTGATATTGAGCACTGTCAGTTGGAAAATGGTTATAGCTCACCAACGAGCACGGGCACCCCAACTTTTTTTTCAGTCATTGTAATCAACTTATCATAAACTTTGCCTGAGGAAAGACTGATCTGATGCCTATTGCTGAAAATTGAATAAATAACGAAAATAGCAGGTAAACTGTGGTCTTTTCTATTTTGCCGAATGGTAACCATGTCAAGATATTTGGTTGAAATTTTAATCAAGAATTCAGCTTTCTGTCTAAATCAAACTTAAAAGGTTTACTTGTGTCCGATACAATGCATTGACTCCAGTTTAATTCGTGTTCTCTTGAGTCTCGGTCACAAAAATTTACAATTATTACTGGGAATGCGTTCTTGTAATAAGCATTAAATAATGCCAAAATGGGTCATTTTCATTGCCCCAGTGCTCCTTAATGAGTATGGGCACCCCCCTTTTTTATTTCAAAATTGAAGTCCTCATATGATAAATATTCAGTGGGCAAAGTTTGAACGAAAATCTATTGTCAGTTTTATTTCAGGGGAATTACCTTAAAACAGCTTTTGACACGAAAGTGTATGAATGTATAAAAAGTAAAACAAGTAACAAAATATCACCTTGAAAATCCTCAGCGATATTAAATAAGTAATTATTTTAGTGCAAAAGGGGAAACCATGAATCAGACACAATATCTTAATTCCTGTTCAGACCATGAGACGTTCTGCCTATGTATCAAGTGATATGTTCTTACGATGACGTTCTTACGATTACGTTGAGTCGAGGATCTTCACAACAGTAGTTGAGTTAGAGAAAAGTAAAGACAAAAGATAAATACAAAACTGAAAAAGATCAAGAATTTGACTACACTGCAGATATGATACAAAGGGAATTAAAGAGAGAAACTTGATGGAAACTTAAGGCTAAATTATCAGTAGAAGACGGGCAACTTAAACCGTCACTATGTTCTCTCTACACATAGCTTTACTTACCTCTAAATGCCAAGAATAGAGTTCCTTTACTGTTTTGTAGTTCACCTTTGAGTACTGATCTCAACACATAGCGTTCACCCCAATGGAAGACGATTTTTATACTTTTTCAATCTTAATTTATTCAACTCCATTGCTGAACGAAGCGTGTTCTAGACCCCACCTACACAAAAGGAAGTTTAATCAACTCTCTCCTATTTTTAACTGCTCAGGAAAATTACGTTCATATGCATACCACTTGGGCAAGTGGCCATGCCAGTCGTCCGTGTGTTCATCAAATTTCATGACATCATTGGACAAATGTTATGCCACAATAATATATTATGTTTAACAAAGGACTGCTTTTTTGAATTCTTGAAAATAGTTAGAAAAACCAACGTCAACGTGCTTCGATCTTGGTAATCAAGAAATTGTGAAATTTCAAGAAATTTTCTGTTAGGAAAAAGCTTTTCAAATACAAGTGTGGAGACTAGACTCCTTCTTGACGTAATCTATCTTATAAGTGGAAAGGGCTTTCTGATTACAGTGGACCTGAACTTTCCAAGCTTTTCAAAGACTGATTAATATCATAATGCCTGGTACTATCGCTGCAAGCCATTTTATTTTATTAGAAGAGATTTGTTCTGGTTCATTCTCGGTTTTTATATTCTATTTTTGACTTACTACAGATACAGGCATGAAACGACATGAAACGCGATGTCAGATTTGCCCTTAGTAGGCAAATACTCCCCCAGAATCTGGCTTGTTTACTTTACTGTAAATAGCTTCCGTGGATGATAGCACACTCATTATAATAAAAAGAAACCGCGCGTAACCTTCTCTTCACTTAGTGTGCGCGTGCGCATGCCAAAATAGCTCCTTGTCCTGCAACGCGGGGAATTGACTCTGAACGGAAGCTAACAATTCCTAAAACTGAAAATTCTCTGATGAATCGCAGGTCAAAATTTGTTCAGCCATTATACTTGAGCATGCAGTGTAAGAAAATCTCTGAAACGTTTACTCTGGTGAACTTTTATATGTTCTGTGTGGGAACTAATAAAGCATTATTCTTTTCGCTTAGTCGAATGTTTTCAATTACTTAAAAATGCTAACGTTAAATGGAGTAAATTTTGTATCAGAAAATACCAGTTTATTACGGTGTCTTTTTTCGAAGAGTGGTTTTTTTCTTTGTGTTTCACACAACGCCAGAAAAGAAAAAAAAAACTGCCACGAAATTTGTGGCACCATAAGATATTTTCGGCTGAAAGGCGGATGTTGTTGCGATCCATTTCTGAATTCACTGGGTCGCGAATGTTTGCCGGAATGAATAATGAAACACCCGCCCTGTTGCAATATACACGTGAAACTGATATATCAGCTGCAGAGCTATCGAAATATACATGTCAAACTCTGCAAACTTTATTTTAAAGGTCTGCCATACAAAGCCGATTTTAACATCTTCCACCTCAGAGCGATTTGAAGAAGTCCGATTCTGCCCTATTATATTATGTTCCAGCATGTGTACACTTCATTTGATAGACAATATAAGTGAGCAAATTATTTTCCGTAGTTTTATGTTAAAATTACCGGTTTCTGAATTTGTGAGATTAATTACAACGTCAATAAACACACTGAAAAAACAAACAGACATCCTAAAATAAATTTGAATAATTAACGAAAACAAACGGTTATTTGATCATTTTTCTTTATGGTCTATTCCTGGTTTTCATGTGACGTAATCATCTTCCAAAATTAAATATTACCCTTCCTTCTGAGGTTTTAATAAAAGACCCTATAGGAACTTGAAATTTCACAATGTTTCAGCTTGACACGGTTCTTCTTTTTGTAACAGAGCACGTTTGAATTTCCAAGTTTTTGCGTTGCATGACCTGACAATGGCGGCCCGAGAAGGCTGTCGCGGAGGCCAAAAGAAGAGTTATCGCTTTAGTTATACAGTGCTTGCACTAGAAGAAGCATTTATTTCAATGTGTCGGATCTCTAGAGCAATAATTTTTCGTTTCAATAACAAAACTCAGTGACAGAAGTTTCTGTTACTTTACGGCCGCCATGTTTGTGTTCCTCCGAAGGACACAAACATGGCGTCTCCATACAAAGCTCTATTAATTTGGGTGATACACTTCTGCAAATAACTCGCGAATGAAAAACAGCAGAGACCTGATTCTTGACGAGGTTGTTTTTATATCAATCATCTATCGTATCCAAGATTCTTGACTATATTCATTGAATGGTTACGATTTTTAGTTTTGATCACATAACTGGTGAAAACCGAGAATAACTGACCTTGGTAAAAAAATGTATTTCCGGTTTTCCGCGTTTATAAACTGAGATTAAGAACCTATCAGCATATAATCAAAAAAAGAATCAATTTTGCCCAGCTTTTAACGATAGCCGTACTTTCGACTAATGCGTCTCTCAGTTTCTTAATTCATTAATTCAAAACTGCGTAATATATGTCCTCAATTCAATTGACCATTTCAGGAGCCGCTCCAGACTATTTATAATAGTTATGTCATCTAGCTAAGTGCTTATCAGCAAATGACGTCATAGTTCCGCCATTTCTTGCCGGTCAGAAAAAAAGGAGCCATAAATATCCGAACAAACTTCATTCATTCCTTCATTCATTCATTGAAACTTCCCGTTTCATTTTTAAGCGTGCTCCTCGGTCTTCTCGTGTATATCTTAATTTTACATGCTTACGTAACAACAACGAGGAGGTTGTTTTAATTGTAACAATTTTTAGCCGACAATTGCGTGCTACAAAAATTTGTCTAATTGTCGTGTCACTCGCTAAAGTTTCTTTGACCGATAGGCGACACCACTTATCTTTCTGCATTTAGACAACCGAGCATTCAAATACCTCAACTATGCGGGAGACCATCTCTCTCGCATATATAACAAGAACTGCGCATGCGTGGAGAACTACGCATTCATTAGCATGTAGCTACAGTTTGTTTGCTCAATGCAATGGCTGTATTTGGCTGTATGTTAACCCACCTGGGCTTTATAACAGGCAGTGGCGGAAGGAATATTATTAACAAGTGCAATTTTAATTACCAGTAGCGAGTCTTATATACTTTACACCATTTTATTCCTGTATCCGGTGTATTTGTAAAACTTGAAAATGCACTAAGAAAGAAATAATAGAAAAACAACTGCAGTAAAACTGTTCTATCATTTCATTTCACTTCTAACAAGTAGCAGCGACCAAACAAGTTGTTATTACTAAACCAGTTCTCCATATCCATCCAAGTTGGTTTGGAATCGGGACTCGTAGACAGACTTTTTTTTAATCAGTACACTGTCAAAAACAGTCAGAACTAAGTTTGCTCAAAATTTGTTCTTCAACAAAAACAAAATCCACTGCCAATATGTCTCTCGAATTTTTTTTTAACATTCTTAAAGGAATAATTTTAGAGGCTGCTTACCAGAAATAAAAAAGATTCATGATAACCATAGAATAATGGAGCGCTTACCATTTGAATGGAATATTTGGTAATTCTGGGGAGAATTCAAACGGAAAGGTTCATCCCGGTGGGATGTTTTCGGAATAAAGGTAATATCTTTCGAGGTATTCCCTTTTTCTCGCTTTTACCGGAATTCCCGGAAATTTCTGTACCGCCATTTGTCTACATTTACCAGTGCCAGGCTCTTTACGGTAATACTTTCAAGACAGAATGCTAAAGATCTGAAAGATGGCGGAGATTTCCAAAACGTTTAACGATGCAACGTGTGTCTTTTCTCATCGGACGTTTTCGAACACAATTGTAACCCTTGGGTGAGAAAGAATTTCCCTCTACATACGAAAATGAGGTTTCAAATTTAAATTCATTCAGAGAATACTTTAAGTGCTCCTATCGTTTGCTCAATATATCCACGGATTCGATTCAAATTTCTCCTTGCAAATATCGATGCTGCAAGAACCAAAAACTTGAAATCGTCGTCTTCTTCTCCAGAAAACTCATTTCCAAGTCATCCGTTAAACGACGGGAAGTTCAGCCGCCATGTGTTTTGTGATATCTATACCCTGACCCCGGCCCACTGGCATCCGAAACTTCCCATCGAGTGATGCGGCTCAATCTCTTCCGGTTCCGTAGTAAAAACGCGCGCGCAGTTCCATTCCATACCAAAAATTCCATTCAAATGGTAAGCGCCATGGGTAGGGTTTTTTTCCCCCAAAATCAGGAAATCAACGGAACGAGATGTCGCTTACTATTTACAATCGATTTCCCGGTGTAATATAGTTGTTTTCGGTTGATGAGATACTGGAGTCTGAAAATTTTAGTAAATGCATGGTCATAGGGAAATCCCAATTAAAATAAAAATAGCTGGACTAATTCTGAACTGGTCGTTTGTTATTTACGAATGGATTTCCAAACAATTATTGTTCCATATTTTTGGGCTAAATGGTAAGCACTCTAGAACCACTGTTTAGCAAAGCAAGAAGGCCCAACAATGAAAAGTATGGCATAATTTTAAGACGGTTGAAATCTCATTGTCATGGAACCAACTGTACAACTCGGTGGAAGGTTGTGACTGCCCTTGCTTAAGCAGTGTGGACATTGAGGAAATTCAACCGAGCAGTTAAAAATTAATAGCGCGGAATGCATTTAACTTCCATTCATGTGGGAGGCTCCTGGAATGCAATCCAACACGAAGTAAAACATGACTTGATATGACAGGTAGAAATGACACAGTCAACTCTAAATATTCGCTTATTTATAACTATTATTTCCTTTGAGTTATCTCCTGGAAGAATTGGGCTCAAATAATAAAACTGTCACTGATAAACAGGAAGGAAAATACTCGGAGTCCACAAACGCTTTTCTATACAACTCTGAGTTTCGAACCTTTTGTACTGGCGCTATCTTTACTTCATTGTAGAGCGTTTTCAGCCATATTGGTGTCCTAAAGCAAGCCTCTGGGAGTTGAACTCTCCTTTTTATGTCAACAATTTTTATTTGCTCCAAAACATCTTCATGGCTGCAGTCCACGCTTTATTTCACTTGAAAGCAAGCGTGCATAAAACGTCAAAAATACTTTCGGAAGTTTACCTTTGCAATTGAACGTATGATCAGGATAAAAAAGTCCCTAAACTGAGAGGATATAGTACATATACTGTGCCACATTTCAGAAGCATCTGATGCTATCAGCTTATCCAGTCAAAGCCGTGCCAAAGTGTGTCTGATACGGTTTGAAAAGCTTGCTATAACACCGACCTATTTTCGAATAAAAACTTCATGAAATGAGGAAACGGTTAAGTTATCTCATTCTATATAAACAACAGCTTTTTTCCTCCCTTATCATAAAGCATTGTCGGTGCTACATTAACAGAGTAATATCTTCAGGGACACGAACTCTCGAATTTGCAGGATGAATATTGTTCACCGTGATGTCAAAGTAAGTATTGAAATCAATTGCCACGCCAGACTAGCTGAGATAGACTGCAAAGCAGTCGCATATTTTTATGAGCCCAATAAAACATACTATGTAGGGTTGTTGAATCAACTGGAAAAGCGAGGTAATCCGCCCGACTTCGAAGGCCTCGCTTGGTTTCAACCCAAATATAAAGTAATAAACTCAATTTCATTAATTTATTGTATTTTAATCTTTTTTTATGTCAAGGTGCTCCTTTTTATCGTGTTTGTGTTCAGCTATTTCAACCTGTTTTAACGCTAAACCCCTTCTGTCGAAGACGCCATTTCTTCGCGCCCAGGCCTTCAGTCAGCATTTCCAAGGTCAAGACTCTCAGCCATTAAGCAACGCAACTGAACCTGAAAAGAACATAAACCAAGAGAGTAAAATCACAAGTGATGGATTTGGAGTCATGGAGAGGCCAACTGCGCATGATCGCATTGTCAGGAACACTCACCCTTGTGTTTCAAGAGTGGCGAGAGAGTTCGATTCGTGTAGAAATCTCTGGGTTAACAAAGTGCAGTGTAAAAGAAGTCATCCTGCCTGCAGTTACGTGGTAGGGACACACGGAATACCAAAGTGCCAACCAGTGTTCGGCTTCAGAAATGCTTCGTTTGTTACCAAATGTTCTTCGTTACCAATAGATTGTCAGTGCGCCTCGTAGATTAACTTTGACAGAAAATGTACCAGATGTGCCGCTAGAGAAATCCTGATTGATTTTCCTTTAAAGATGATTTCCAGTCCATACTGCGCAGTCTCAGTACCCTCATGTTTATAAACATTATAACGGCTCACTCAATGGAATGTGAATCGATGTTATTCGTTAAAAACCACATACCTTATCTTTGAGGCCTTTCAAATTATTTTTCTAACAGTTTCATTGAGTTTTACAGCTGCAAAGTTGTTTCATCAAGTGATATGAGAAAGAACAAAGCATTAAGCTTTGACCGCTTCGCATCCATAATGGCAGTTGTTTTTAAACTTCGAATTTACCTCATGTAAGTAGTTGCGAAATGTTCACATTTCGTGAAGTCTTACATGAAACAAAACAAAAAACGTAAACAAACTCTCGAGAGTGCGCAGTACAGACTGGAAATCAGCTTTAAGTTAAATTGTGTGAAAATATACCGCATCAGTAATTAAAAACTTTGGATTGTAATTGCAATCGAATTAGCTATCATAGACAGGTAGTAGTAAATTTGTTCAGAGTTTTTAAATCAAACCTAATGTTTACCGTACGCCCGGCGTCGAACTTATGCGGGAAAAGTATTACCTTAGATACGTTCCAGCGTTAATATTGTAAGTAAATCCTTGTAAATAATGTATTTATTTTGCGGATATGTTTTTTAGTATATACTAAAACTGTTACAGTGGATACCGTTGAAGGTAAGCACTGATTGGCTATTTACTACCGAGCAACTCGGGAAAAAATGGCGTCCCCGGTTTGCATCCGTGACAAGTGAAAAAATCATCCAAATTATTTTGTGGTATATCAGTATTATCTCACTGTCTTAGTATATACTAAAACAACCATTCATCTCAGTGTCGGTGGCTTAACAGATATTCCAAACGTGCTACTTGAAGCAATTCTGTGTAATTAACATTTTATAACGGCAGAATATGCTACAACTTTTGGTATATAAATATATTTTATTTATTCTTGAAAAAAGCCACTGTACTGAAATATATGAAACTAGGTTGATTGAGGCTTAAAAAAAGTATTACGTAGATTGCAGGTTTGTTCTAATGATCAGTTCGTGTATGCAAATATATTTTATCCCAAATTTGAGATCTCTGATCTATTGAACAGTGATCTTTTGTGAGTTAGTTCTGGCTCATTACAGATAGTTTCTGTAGAAAGCTTAATTCCAGCGCAAATTGTGTTCTCAAAGGATACAATGTTCGCATGGCCAGAGGGTTAGTTAGGCTCTAGGTCAGCGGAAGCGAGGAAAGAAACAATCCAAGCCGAATATTTTCGAAAATGTAAGTCTCTGGTGTGGGTCAGTCAAATTGATTAATGTGTTGTTGTGTTGATCGATCCTTAAATTTGAACCCATTTACACACCTGGGTGGAGTGAGGCACTGTGCTGAGTGAAGTGTCTGGCCCAAGACACCTGTCTCTCTCCGGCCAGGACTCGATGACTTGATATTATAATGGAATAAAGTTTTGCTAGTTGCATTTGGTTCCTTTACTTAAGTGGGGGGAGGCAAAATCTCAAATTTTAATTGTTACCTTTACATAATATTTCCCCAAGTTCTTGCGGTATGATCTGCAACAAAGTAATTGTTTTATCAACTGGTTGAATTTTCAGAGTTTTAACCGTTTCTTCTCTAGTTTTCTCGGCTGCTACAACAAAAGACGATGATTATGATCAAGAATGGCGATGGCGTACTGCATTGGTTAGGCGGAAACTTTTATGATACTTTCCAGTCGATCGGAAATGGTCGCAATTTGTTTTGCTTTGTTTTTCGTGAAGTGCGCCAGCGAAAGTGTCGCCATCCAGGCCGGAATTAAAATTGAATGCGCAGGGCTTTGCAATTGTAATTTTCATTTTTGCTGCGCATTCATTTTTTCGTCAGCCAATGAAACAATTCGAATTTTGTGGTGCGTCCGGAGCTACTCGTCAACGACATTTTAAGACGAGTAGTACTGGGGACGAGAATGACAGAGGCTGACCCCAAAAATTGATTGAAAATTGTATTGATTTGAAAATTGAATTGAAATTGAAGCGTGGCTTGTCCATATTTTTCTGGCTTGCCCAGCCGTTTAAGAGTCCTACACGTCACCTTTTGCTCGAAAACTGGGCGCGTTTATAAAATATACGACTATTTTGCCGTCTCGGTTAGTCTGAAGCGTTAATTGATTTCACTGAAGACTTTTATATCATGTACAACAATATTCATCCTGCAGATTCGAGAGCTCGTGTCCTTGAAGTGTATCACTGCGTTACTATAGCTCCAACAATGTTTTTATGATCTTATATTGAATGAGATGGCTCTGAAAGGTTCTCTCAGTTTTGTTCAGGAATACGTTTAAGAAGCAAACTTTTCGAACCATGTCACCAACACTTTGGCACTGGATTAGCTGATATCATCAAATTCCGCGAGTTTGAGAGTAAGCTTGGCAATTTGGCACTGTATTAAACAATTATTCCTCGAGCCCGAATGGGCTATGAGTCAATAGCCCAT
Source organism: Platygyra sinensis (assembly GCA_019787425.1). Lineage (NCBI taxonomy): Eukaryota > Metazoa > Cnidaria > Anthozoa > Scleractinia > Merulinidae > Platygyra > Platygyra sinensis. Next base: position 25,841 of record JAHPZR010028906.1, read on the forward strand.
GAGGCCGAAGGCCGAATGGCCTATTGACTCAGAGCCCATGAGGGCGAGAGGAATAATTGTTTTAGTAAAATCCAACTATTTGGTCAAAAAACTATCGAGACAAAACATCTTTCGCTAGTTAAAGCGATTCAGCCGCCATTGTTTTGGTTTTCAAAGCCGGCGCTTTTCGCTACTAGTGGGCTATAACAAATAGCCTTCTAGTAGCTCAACCAATCAGAACGCAGCATTGATAACAGACCACTAATTGGATTTTACTAAATTTACAATATCCTCTGAGTTAGGGATCTTTCCTTATACTTACATTCCATTGCACAGGAACACTTCCTAAAATAATTGGTCAGCCGTGTTTTATGTTCGTATGCTCATGTTTTCAAGTGTAATTGTGCGCTTTGTTAGTCCTGTGGCCAGCCGCCATGCAAATTTGTTGGAACAAAACAAAGTGTCAACATAAAAGGAATATATCAACTACCACAGGATTGGTCTGGGACAACAACATGGCGGAAGTTTCATTGTTTTGGGATGGCTGCCGCGACGTCATGTGAAACCCGTTCGTTGATGAAATTAAGATAGAGCTACAGTTACTGTACATAAAGGTTCGAAACTCAGTGTTGGTATAAAAGCGTTGTTGAGTATTTTCCTGCTTGTTTGTCCCTGGCATTTCTATTATTTGAGCACACTTGTTCAAGGAGATTACTCTAAGGAAATAATAGTCAGCGAAAACTGAGCAGTTGGTTCATTTCTACTTGACATATCATTTTTACTGTTGGATTTCAGTCCAGATGCCTCCTACATGCGCGGAATTTAAATGCATTCTGCACTATTTTTAACTGCGCAGTTGAATTTTCTCAATATCCACACTGCCTAAGCAGGGGAATCACCTTTCACCCAGGTACCGGTACAGTTGGTTTCATGACATCCTTTGAGAAATAAGATTTCAGCCACCGTACGTGATACTAAGAATTGCGTTTTGTAGGGTGGCAGATTCTTGTTCGTAAATCAGCGAGTCTAAAATATTGTTCATTTAAAAAAAAAAAAAAAAACTTTGAGAGAGATATTGGCAATGGATTTTGGTTTTGTTAAACGACCCATTTTAAACAAAATAGTTCTGTCTGTTTTGGCATATGAAAAAGTCTTATCTCCGGAAATAGAGACCCGAATTACCAAACTAGGTCTTCCATTGGGTTGAACGCTATGTGTTGAGCTCAGACCTCCAAGGTGAACCACAGAGCAGTAAAGGAACTTTATTCTTCGACTTAGCGGTAAGTAAAGCAAAACATTTAGAGGAATACAGTCAGAGTTCAAGGTGGGCATCCTATGCTGAAAATTTAGCTTAACGTTTCCATCAACTTTTTCTTTTCTAATTCTCCTTCTAATCCATCTACAGAGCCGCCATATTCTTGTTTCTTTTTCAGTTTTGTATTTATCTTTGAAATTTTCTTCTCTTAAACTCGACTGCTGTTTTAAAGTTGTTCGATTTAACGTTATTTCTCAAATCGTAAGAACTTGGCATCACTCAGTCTGACTCAGTGCGTTATGTAGCAGGTTGTCTTTAGGTCTGAATAAGAACTAAGAAATCACGTACGTTTTGCCTTTTGCACTAGTGATAATACGTTTAATTACTTTTTTATTACTTTTCTAGTGGTAATACTTTTTGTATTATTAGTGTTAATACGTTTTATAAACTTTGTAATTTTGTGCAACAAACATTTGAATTCAAGCAATTAAAGGTCGGCACACACGATGGGACTAGTCCCTGCGACTAGTCCCTGCAACAAGTCGCAGGGACTAGTCGCATCGTGTGAACTGGCAACAAGTCCCTGCGACTAGTCGCAGGGACCAGTCGCATCGTGTGAACTTTGGTCCCAGCGACTAGATTTTGCGGCAAAAATGGCCAGTTCACACGAAGCGACTAGTCCCTGCGACTTGTTGCAGGGACTAGTCCCATCGTGTGTGTCGACCTTAAAATAGCGATGCTACTCTGAACAAGCTGTAATCTCAAAAACTGCTTTACGTCATAAAAATGAGTTTCGAACCATTAAAGTGGTATTCATATGATTTCTTTATCAGCCTAGCTTTCAGTGAAGAATTTTTGTAAGGGGAAAAATATAACAATCACTTTAAAAGAACTGCCCGTTATAAAGTGCAGCAATTTTAAGTTCAAAATTTCCAAAACTTCTGAACGTAATTCTACGTTATGGCCGCTTACTCAGAATATTCTGGGATGTAAAGACTTATAAGTTTCTGTTTCCTTACATCTAGCTGATAACGACAGTGTTACTGACACGGATAGGAAAAGATGATAACACAGTGAGAACTATTTTGGAATGTTAAGCAATAAAATGGGGAAATTACAGTTCTCTTCTGATTTTTTGAAGTTTTTCCTGCACTGATATAAGTACCATTTCTTGTCATTCCTAGTTATACAGTTACTGTAACATTGTAGGAGTCCACAGAAGCCAAGTAAACTGAAAATTTACGAGCCAAGATCTTCAATTGATTGAATTGCAGGATGAACTTTGCGGTAAAGGTAAGTAAACATCACAATTGTTTAGAACAGCTACCTGAAATCTAATGGCACAATGTAAAGCCATGCTGCAACAAATTTTGAAATGCATAATAATTTATCTCTATCCTCGACAACCTGTTTTAAGACTTTTAAGAATACGTACTTGACTGGAAACTTTGTATTAATGTGGTGAAAAGCTGAATGTTTTTATTTTAGCAAAGATTTGTTTCATCGATTTCTTTTGTGTTCTAAAGTTACAAACCAATTGGCGAGCAACGTTCGCGGAAAGACATTTTACATAGCTTTTTGAAGCCTTCATGTTTGCAAAATATTTTGCAACATATCATGAGCAACGATCGCAGAAAGATGTTGTAACAACAAGTTTTAATTAACCTTTCATACAGTTATTAACAGTATGTAGACAAAAGTGTTATTTGTTGTGTTTAACGTTTTCATTTAGTGTTTTTAATTGTTTTGGTGTTAAATAGACAATTCTATCTATGGCGTTTGTGAAAACCTACTTGAACATGGTGTGTACAAAACCTCTTTTCTTGGAGATGCCACTTCTTCGAAGCCAGGCCTTCAATCAGCATTCACAAGGTCAAGACTCCCAGCCATTAAGCGGCGCCATTGAACCTGAAGAGAGCATTAGTAAAGAGAGTAACCACACGAGTGATGGAAATGAGTTCCTAGAAAGTCCAATTGCGCATCATCGCATTGCCAGGGACACTCACCCTTGTGTTTCAAAAGTTGTTAGAGAGTTTGATTCGTGTCGGAATCTCTGGGTGAATAAGGTGCAATGTAAAAGGAGACATTCTGCCTGTAATCACGTGATACCCATACACAGAGTACCTAAGTGTCACACAGTGTATGGCTTCAGAAACGCTGCGTTCGTGAACAAATGTTCCGCATTGCCATTAGATTGTCAATGTGCCTCTTGAATTAACTTTGACAGAAATTATTGTCCTATATTTATTTGTATTTATCACTTTAACTAGTAACATTAAACTACACTGTACCGCATAAAGCTTCTTCAAGGCTTAGAAAAGTAGTATATATATTTCTGCGAATATTGTAAACAGCTGGTCTGTTTTACTAATAATGAAATTTTGAAAATAAACTTATATTGAAAGTCAGTAGAAGAACTGGACTGAGATGTGGTCTAACAGAATGAGGGAGCAACTCTTCAGTGAAATTATCATTTGCCATTGCATTATTTTTGTATTGCACAATTACATTGATCAGATGTGATCTTTCTTCTCAAACTCATTAATAATTCACCAAGTTGAAACAAACAAAATCACGACCATGAAGGAGGTTTGGATACCCGGTCTTAATTAGCGATTTTACTTATCCGTTTACTCTTTAGTTTTTGTTCGATTGAGAAGATAATTATATCAAACACTCGAGGCAGTGTTTTATCGGCTATCCAAACACCTCGAATTTCGTCAAAAATGCTCCGCTGCTTGACGTATTTCAGTTCTCGTCTCGGTGTTTGGATATCCTGATGAAACACTGTCTCCTGCACGTTGCACCTAACATTGATTTTTCAGTCCCATGTTTGGAACATGAGTTTAAATTTAGGGAAACGACCGTTACTGTTACCATCTCGTGCAGGCTATTGAGTTGGAGTTTTTGAGTGCTAAATTTCTAGGTGAGTCAATTCCCTGCTATTTAAGTGTATAAGAATAAATTAAAGAAAGAGTTACTTTAAGCAGATTTTTGACTGAGATGAATATAAATTAAGGAACGTGCTGGACAGTTACAACCCAAGTCAAGAAAGATAACTGTTAACTATAAGATTTTGTAATTACTCAAAGGAAATAACAAGGAGCGAAAATTGAAGAGTCGTGTCATTCCTACTTGACATATCAAATAATTTTTTACTGTTGCAATTCAGTCCAGGAGTCTCCTACATGAATGGATCAGAAGTCAAATGCATTCTGGACCCATTCTGCGCTATTTTTCACTGTCCAGTTAAGTTTCCTCAATATCCCGGTACACTGCCTAAGGAAGTGGACTCACGGCCTTTCACATCGTCGTACAGGTGATTCCATAACATCATTTGACAAATTAGATTTCAACCGCCGTAAAATTCTGATGTGTTTTTCATTGTTGGGAATTCTTGCTTTGCTACAACAGAGATTCTAGGGTGCTTACCATTTAGCCAAAAAATACGAAAATTTCGTTTCAAAGTCAAATGGATCAGCTAGTACATTTTCTTTTAAATCCATTCGGAAATAGAGTACCTCAAGAGGTAGTTTCATTTTCCCGTTCGGCATTTCCCTACCATTTGCTAAATTTTCCAGTTTCTAGTCTCTCATCAACCGAAACTAATCATCCGCCGGGAAATTGATAGTAAATGGTAAGCGACATCTCGTTCGGTTGGTTTGATGATCTTGGAAAATATCGTCACTATTATTCAACGTTAACTGGTTTATTCGAGAGATATTGGCAGTGGGTTTTGGTTTTGTAGAACAACAAATATAATTTTGAACAAATGGTTCTGAGTTTTTGTATTTGAAAAAGAAGGAATGTACGTAAATGCAGATCCGACTCCAAACCGAATTGGTTGCCTAATGATAAGAAGCTTTTAATTTGAGGTCAAGTTGAACAAATATCGAGAACTGCTTTCATAATAACAACTTGTTTGTCGCCGCTAACGGCATAGGTAAGGTAAAATGACACAGGGCAGTTTCACTGCAGTTCATTTTTGTTCATAATTTATTTCTTTCGCAAATTTTTAGTTAAGAATATTAGACTTCCTAGTGGTAAATAAAATTGCACTTGTTAAAAATATTTCTTTCCACCACTGCCTGCTGAAGCCCAGGTGAGTTAACATACAGCCATTGAATTGATGCCAACAAGCCGTAGCTACATGCTAATGAATGTGTAGTTCTCGACGCATGCGCAGTTCTTGTCATATTCGCGTGCATATATACAGAGATGGTCTTTTCTCGCATTGTTGAGGTGTTTGAATGCTTGGTTATCTAAAGGTAGAAAGATAATAAGTGGCGTCGTCTATCGGTTAAAAAACTAGACACTTGAGTTATTGTAGCACATCTTTCTCGCCAAGAAATTGTTACAATAAGAACAACTTCCACGTTTTTGTTACGTCAGTCCATGTACTAGATATACACGAGGAGGCCGATGGGCACGCTTAGAAATGAAGTAAGCCTAATGCTTTCGATGGAAAATGATTGCCAATTTAATTAAATTATAAATAAATGCACGTTGAAGCAAATTTAAAACTTATCAGCACTGAGTTACGACGTTTCTCGGTTCAACTACGACGACAGGTATCTTTCCGCCAAACTGTAGAAGTTTGCTAGTGTAATTATAGGTCTTTTTCTGGCAGCCAAGAAAAGGCGGGAACTATGACGTCATTTGACGATAAGCCTTTAGCTAGATGACGTTAATGAGTATTTTAAATGGTCAACTGAATTGAGGACATTAGTTACGCAGTTTTGAATTAATGAATTAAGACACTGAGAGACGCATGATTGGACAATACGGTCATCGTCATACTCGTTAATAGCTGGGCAAAATTATTTTTTCATTATATCCCGATATATGCTTAAGTCTCTTAATCCCAATTTATAAACGCGAAAAACCGGAAATAAATTTTTCCACCAAGGGCAGTTAAGTATAGACCATAAAGGAAGATTAGCAAACGCGTAACCGCCGGTAACGGGTTTGATCATCTTCCTTTATGGTCTATACTTAACTGACCTTTGTGGAAAAATTCATTTCCGGTTTTTCGCGATTTCTCAATTTGTGAGATTAATTACAATTTCAACAAACACCCTGAAAAAAACAAACAGATATCCGAAAATAAATTTGAATAATCAACAAACACGAACGCCGTTCGTTTTTGTTGATTATTCAAATTTATTTTCGCGGGATATCTGTTTGTTTCTTCAGGGAGTTTGTTGAAGTTGTAATTAATCTCACAAATTGAGAAACCGGTAAATTCAACATAAAATTTCGAAAAATAAATGTCTCAGTTATATTGTCTATCAAACGAAGGGTAGCGAGGCCAAAAAAGGGCAGAATCTTGATATGATTTCGACTTCTTGAAATCGCTCTAAGGAAGATTGAAAAAACGGCTTTGCATGGGAAATTTAAACCTTTAAATTACGGTTTGCTTAAAGTTTGCCTGACAGCTCTGTAGCTGATATATCAATTTCACTTGTAAAAGTATATTGCATCAGGCCGGGTGTTTCATTATTCATTCCAGCAAACATTTGCGACTCAGGGAATTCAGAAATGGCTTGACATGGCTTCCGGTTTAGCAGCCGTAAATATCGTATGATGACGCAATGACATCTTCCACGTTAATTTTTGGCCCTTTGTCTAAAAAATCGAGAATTAACCTGTCTTTGGAAAAAAGACACCAGAGTAAAGTGAAAACTTCGGTCTGTTTCCTGATGTAATTCTTTTTTTTTTTTACAAAAGTTGGAATTATTAGGTACAAAAATCCGACTAAGTTTATTTCAAGCCAAAAGAATATTGCTTCATTAGTTTTCTCACAGAACCTGTGAAATTACGTCAGAGTAAACGCTTAGAAGATCTGCTTACAAAGCAAGTGTAATGTCTGGCAAAATTGCATATCCTACCACTCGTCAAAAAATTTCCATTTAAGAACAGTTCTGGACGATAGTAGATGTTGGCTTCCGCTCGAGTCACTTCCCCCGCGTCGCGGTGGATCGGAAGGAGCTACTTTAGTATGCGCACGCGCATGTAAAGTGAAGACACGAGTTTTAATGCCGAACGTTAGGCGCACTTTGTTTGTATTTTGATGTGTGTGATTTTACCCACGCGAGCTTTTTATAGTAAAGTAAGCAAACCAAAGGCTGGGGGAGTATTTGCCTTCCGAAGGAAAATCTAATGAGCGTCTTATGTCGTTTTAGCCCCACATCTGAAATGATTCAAACATTGAAAACGAAAAGCAAGAAATTCACCATAACAAATTATTTTTCCAGTAAAATAAAATGGCTTTATGGGATTTCTTCACTTGCAGTGATAGTACCAGGCAGTGTGATATTATAAATGAGAAGCGTGAAAATCAAGATCAGTTTCAATCATAAGGCTCTATACAGGTACTTGATAAATTTTAACGTTCAGACATTTTCCCTAACAGAAAAAATAAGTGCTTGTCGCAGTCGACTACTGATTAAGAAAATCGAAACACGCGGCCGTTTTTTCTTTATCTATTTTCAGCCGCAATAAATCGGAGCCCTTGGATTGTCTGCTACATAGAGGATATGAAACTTAGTTAAACCTAACATTTTACGGTGGCATAACATTTGTCCAATGATGTCATGAAATTTGATGAGCACACGGACGATTAGCATGGCCCCTTGCCCAAGTGGTGGGTGTGCATATGAACGAAATTATCCTGAGAAGTTAAAAATAGGAGGGAGTACTTCCGTTCATGTGGGTTGGGTCTAGAACACGCTTCGTTCGTCAGTACACTGAGCAATGGAGTCGAATAAATTAAGAATGAAACAGTATAAAAATCGTCTCCCATTGGAATGAACGCTATGTGTTGAGCTCAGACCTCCAAGGTGAACCACAGAGCAGTAAAGGAACTTTATTCTTCGAATTAGAGTAGAGGTAAGTAAAGCAATATCTTTAGTGGAATACAGTCAGAGTTCAAGGCGGGCATACTCTGCTGAAAATTTAGACTAACGTTTCCATCAACTTTCTCTTCCTATAATTCTCTTTCTAATCTGTCTACAGGGCCGCCAAATTCTTGTTTTTTTTTTCGGTTTTGTATTTATCTTTGAAATTTTCTTGTCTAAAACTCGACTGCTCTTTTAAAGTTCTTCAATTTAACGGTATTTCTCAAATCGTAAGAATTTCGCATGGCTTGACTATAGGCAGATCGTCTTTTGGTCTTAATAAGGACTAAGATATTGTGTGTGATTAGGTTTTGATTTTTGCACTAGTAGCTACTTATTTCTTATTGTTGAAGATTTTCAATTTGTATTGTATTATTTGTTTTACCTTTTGTAAATTTATCAATTTCGTGAAACAAGCATTTCAAATCATGTACTTGAAATAGCGATGCTACTATTGAAGAAGCTGTCATCTCAGTTTTACGTCGTAAACATGAGTTTCGAACCGTTAAAGTGGTATTCAAGTGAAATCCGTACCGATCAGCCTAGCTCAGTTTCAGTAGAGAATTTTTGTACTATAACGCAATATACATCAATTACGTTCAGAACTGCTCGTTATAAAATGTAGCAATTTTAAGTTCAAAATTTCCGAAATAACTTCTAAAAGAAACTCTAAGTTGTTGTAGCTGACTCACTACGATGTGAAACTTATAAGTTTTTATTCCTTTGCATCTAGCTGATAACGACAGTGTTACTGACACGGATAGGAAAAGATGATAACACAGTCAGAACTATTTTGGAATGTTAAGCAATGAAATGGGGAAATTGCATTTCTTTTCTGAATATTTTAAGGTTTTTCCTATAGTAATATAAGCATAATTTTTTCATACGTAGTTATACAGTGTCTATATTATCGCAGGAGTCCACAGAACCCAAGTAAACAGAAAATTTACTGGACAAGATCTTGAATCAGTTGAATTGCAGCATGAACTTTGCGGTAAAAGTAAGTAAAAATTTCACATTACAACAGTCACCTACAAGCAACTGGATAATAAAACTTTATCCTATAGGTAACCTTTTAAGAATGCGTTTACAGTAAACTCTGTGTAAATGTGGCGAAGAGTCGAACGATTTTATTCCAACACAGACTTGTTAATTTAACTGATTTGTTTGTGTGTTAAAATAGAAAACCCATTAGAGGGCAACGTTCGCGCAGAGATCTTTTTTGATCTAATGTTTTTGGTGGTTTTGTGTTACACAGAAATCGAAATTTCTATCTATGGCGTTTGTCTTAACCTATTTCAACCTGGTGTGTGCAAAACCTCTTTTCTTGGAGAAGCCACTTCTTCGGAGCCTGGCCTTCAATCAGCCTTCACAAGGTCAAGACTCCAAACCATTAAGCCACGCCACTGAACTTGAGGAGAGCATTAGTCAAGAGAGTAACATCACGAGTGATGGAAGTGGGTTCCTAGAAAGCCTAACTGCGCATAATCGCATTGCCAGGAGTGCTCACCCTTGTGTTTCAAAAGTTGTGAGAGCGTTCGATTCGTGTCGAAATCTCTGGGTCGATAAGGTAGAATGTAAAAGGAGACATCCAGCCTGTAATCACGTGATACCTAAACACGGAGTACCTAAGTGTCACACAGTGTATGGCTTCAGAAATGCTGCGTTCGTGAACAAATGTTCTGCATTGCCAATAGATTGTCAATGTGCCGCTTAAATTAACTCAGTTGACGGAAATGTTTGTCTTATTTGTATCAACGCATAATTTTAATTTGTATCTATCACTTTTACTTGTAACAGATTAAACTATACTGTACATAAAGCCTCTTTAAGGCTTAGAAAAGTATTATATATAATTCTGCGAATATTGTAAACAGCTGGTCTGTTTTAATAATAAGAGAGTTTTGAAAATAAACTTAATTCAAGGACAATAGAAGAACTGGAGATGTATTAATATAATCTAACAGAATGAGGGAGCAACTCTTAAAATCATCATTTGCCATTGCAATGTTTTTTGTATTGCATAAGCGCATTTAACAGACATCATCTTCATTTTAAGCACTGCGCGTAAAGTTACTTTTTCAGTCCCAGGTTTGAAACAGGAGTTTAAATTTAGGAAAACGGCCCGGATTTGACTAGTCCATTAAGTGTTACCTTCTCGTACAGGCTTTTGGGTCGGAGTTTTTAGGCGAAAAATTTCTCTAGAAGAGTTAATTCCCTGCTAGCATTGACCTCGCTCCCAATGTGTGGCTTCATACCTCAGTTATCGGTATTGTGGAGGTCAAGGGTTCGAATCCCGTTGAAGGCCTGATTATTTTTTTTTTTGAGGCTTCTTCTTTCAAATTGCTTAAATTTGAAAATTTACTGCGATGATCATTCTTCACTTTCATCTACAACTGCAGTTCAAATATGAATTATTTCATATACACATGTCATCACAGTGAGACATGTGAGAATTATTAACTTACTGATTAAAAATCGGGCGACAAAAATTTCCCAGAAGCCACACCTCTGTGGCTGAAGCCCCCACGAATAAAGCAAAGGCAGCAGAGCTCGCGTCTAGGATGATACCACCCAGAGTAAGTTAAGGAACGTTATTACCGGCTGAGATGATTGATTCGAAAGCACAGTTATCGTCATCCCCATTAAAAGCTAGGCAAAATTGATTTTTTTTTCATTATATTCTGATAGATGCCAAACGCTGTTTGTCCCAGTTTATAAACATTCGGAAAACTGGGATTAAATTTTCCATCAAAAGGAAGATGATCAAACCGTTCGTTTTCTTTAATGATTCAAATTTATTTTCGGCTCTCTGTTTGTTTCTTCAGGGTTTTTGTTCACAGTGTAATTAATCTCAGAAATTATAACTGGTTAAGGGCCTACTGACGTATATTTTGGGGTGCGTTGCTAAGGATGTAATGGTCAAGTAATTTGAGAGAATTTGGCATTATTTTGGTCAGTTTCAAAATTTTGTAAACCAATGACCCTAAATATGACGTCATTATGCCACGCCCATGGTCACGTGACTGATAAAAGAAAACTCTAAATTTTCCTACGTGCTACACAATTTGTGTATTTAATCAGTGGTTTGATAATTTGTATTCATTTTTGCGTCCTGCTAAGCATCGGTTTCTTTTTATTTTGAAAAATGTTCTTTTTAAAGTGATAAACGATATTGAAATACCCATAACATTTTTAAACAAAATGTTTTGAAAAATCCAATGCTTAGCTATATTCTGTATTTTGGAGTGAACTGTGTCACATAAAAAAGTATTAATTCAATTTAAAGACCGCCGGAAATTTAGCGTTTTTGCCAAACCGGAAGTCAGTTCCATTACACATGCGCAGTTGGTCGAGTTTGCAGAAGTTTTAATTTTGAAAGGAAAATCTGACGCGTACAAGTAGCTAATTTGCATAGTGGAGCGCGTGCACTTTCATGTCCGAGTCGGCGTCAAAAACTTGACATAATATTTTTTCGTCATCCTTTGTGCTGAGATGCTGCAACAGTTTTCGCCAATGCTATAAGGCTACTAACATCATTTGTGTTTCTTCAGCAAAGTGAAATTTTACGTTGGGAAAATAAATTAGACAAGGAGTTTAGAGAACTCAAACAACAAAATCAAAATCGTTATTCGGGTTGAACTGTTGGTCAAAGAAAGCGATACCATAACTTTGCTGATTATCTCTATTGTCTTCCGCTATTTACAGCTAAACTTTCTCTCAATACTTTCCTTCCCGACTTTAAATCAACCCATGTTTCTGTAATGTTTTGCATTTAATTTTTCTTGGTTTGATTTTGTTCTTTTTAAAGTTTTAAAATGACTATAATTGAAACAATTACGAGATTGTTATCAAATTTTCCAGGTCCGCGAGTGGGCTGGTTTTCCGGTCAGCTCACGATATCATGACGTCAGTCACCGGAAGTGGCATTCACTTCCTTAGCAACGCGCGAAAATCCGTCTGTGGGCCCTTAATTCAACATAAAAGTACGGAACATAAATTGCTTAGGGCTGGCAAAAGTTGAGCAGAGGACACCGATATGCGAAGAAGACCGTCATCAAAAAACTGTACGAAAGTACTGTCCTTGGTCTGAATGATCCAGAAAAGCATCAAAATAAATTTTTTTTTAAAATAATGTTGTACTTTTGGCGCCGAGGAAGTTCAAAGCAACGGATGTATTAACAGAAAACCACCGTGAAGATGACGAAGGTTTCGATGGAGGTTTCATGTATGAAAAACCTGGAGTTGAATAAATTATCACTGAATGAAAAAGTATAAAAACAGTCTTCCATTGGGTTGAACGCTATGTGTTGAGCTCAGACCTCCAAGGTGAACCACAGAGCAGTAAAGGAACTTTATTCTTCGACTTAGAGGTAAGTAAAGCAATACGTTTAGAGGAATACAGTCAGAGTTCAAGGTGGGCATTTTTTCTTTTCTAATTCTCCTTCTAATCCATCTACAGAGCCGCCAAATTCTTGTTTTTTTTTCAGTTTTGTATTTATTTTTGAAATTTTCTTCTCTTAAGGACGTTCGCGCTAATTGTTTCTGCGCATCCTTACTGCGCACGCAAATTTACATGCCACGTCATGCATCGAGCGCGCGCTCTAAGTAGTAAAATGACCAATGATAGGGGAGATGGCCATTTCTATAGCTTTCATTGATTGGATTTAACGATCTTGGACGTTGGGTGACCCCTACTTTTCTTTTCAGAAACAGATTTTATTCACAATTATCTCCACTTTGTCCAAAAACGAACAAAAAATCAATGTGGAAAATTAAAAAAAATTCAAGATTTCTGTCCACGGGACATGAAATCCTGCCATCTTGCGGCTGCAAAGCGCGTGCAACTATGGTCGCTAAATGCGAACTTGTTCTTTTAGGAACCTCACCATGACTAAATTCGCTTAATAGGTCCATTGAAACCATATTTGGCCGAGAACACTTCCCTCCAAAGCTCTAATTGCAATATTTTGGGACTTGCAGCGACTTTGGTCTTCTTCGCTAACGAAGCCCGATTTACTCAGATTTAGGTGTTTTTCCGGGCATGTTCTCTCCGAAACGAAGTCGGTGACCCCCCCAATTTTTTTACATTTTTGACATCACTGACTCATTGTTTTTCTATGGTAAAATTTTTAGAAAAATATCAATGTTAGAAAATTTTCGCGCGAACCTCCTTAAACTCGACTGCTGTTTTAAAGTTGTTCGATTTAACGTTATTTCTCAAATCGTAAGAACTTGGCATCACTCAGTCTGACTCAGTGCGTTATGTAGCAGGTTGTCTTTAGGTCTGAATAAGAACTAAGAAATCACGTACGTTTTGCCTTTTGCACTAGTGATAATACGTTTAATTACTTTTTTATTACTTTTCTAGTGGTAATACTTTTTGTATTATTAGTGTTAATACGTTTTATAAACTTTGTAATTTTGTGCAACAAACATTTGAATTCAAGCAATTAAAGGTCGGCACACACGATGGGACTAGTCCCTGCGACTAGTCCCTGCAACAAGTCGCAGGGACTAGTCGCATCGTGTGAACTGGCAACAAGTCCCTGCGACTAGTCGCAGGGACCAGTCGCATCGTGTGAACTTTGGTCCCAGCGACTAGATTTTGCGGCAAAAATGGCCAGTTCACACGAAGCGACTAGTCCCTGCGACTTGTTGCAGGGACTAGTCCCATCGTGTGTGTCGACCTTAAAATAGCGATGCTACTCTGAACAAGCTGTAATCTCAAAAACTGCTTTACGTCATAAAAATGAGTTTCGAACCATTAAAGTGGTATTCATATGATTTCTTTATCAGCCTAGCTTTCAGTGAAGAATTTTTGTAAGGGGAAAATATAACAATCACTTTAAAAGAACTGCCCGTTATAAAGTGCAGCAATTTTAAGTTCAAAATTTCCAAAACTTCTGAACGTAATTCTACGTTATGGCCGCTTACTCAGAATATTCTGGGATGTAAAGACTTATAAGTTTCTGTTTCCTTACATCTAGCTGATAACGACAGTGTTACTGACACGGATAGGAAAAGATGATAACACAGTGAGAACTATTTTGGAATGTTAAGCAATAAAATGGGGAAATTACAGTTCTCTTCTGATTTTTTGAAGTTTTTCCTGCACTGATATAAGTACCATTTCTTGTCATTCCTAGTTATACAGTTACTGTAACATTGTAGGAGTCCACAGAAGCCAAGTAAACTGAAAATTTACGAGCCAAGATCTTCAATTGATTGAATTGCAGGATGAACTTTGCGGTAAAGGTAAGTAAACATCACAATTGTTTAGAACAGCTACCTGAAATCTAATGGCACAATGTAAAGCCATGCTGCAACAAATTTTGAAATGCATAATAATTTATCTCTATCCTCGACAACCTGTTTTAAGACTTTTAAGAATACGTACTTGACTGGAAACTTTGTATTAATGTGGTGAAAAGATGAATGTTTTTATTTTAGCAAAGATTTGTTTCATCGATTTCTTTTGTGTTCTAAAGTTACAAACCAATTGGCGAGCAACGTTCGCGGAAAGACATTTTACATAGCTTTTTGAAGCATTCATGTTTGCAAAATATTTTGCAACATATCATGAGCAACGATCGCAGAAAGATGTTGTAACAACAAGTTTTAATTAACCTTTCATACAGTTATTAACAGGATGGAGACAAAAGTGTTATTTGTTATGTTTAACGTTTTCATTTAGTGTTTTTAATTGTTTTGGTGTTAAATAGACAATTCTATCTATGGCGTTTGTGATAACCTACTTCAACATGGTGTGTGCAAAACCTCTTTTCTTGGAGATGCCACTTCTTCGCAGCCAGGCCTTCAATCAGCATTCACAAGGTCAAGACTCTCAGCCATTAAGCGGCGCCATTGAACCTGAAAAGAACATTAGTCGAGAGAGTAACATCACGAGTGATGGAAATGAGTTCCTAGAAAGTCCAATTGCGCATCATCGCATTGCCAGGGACACTCACCCTTGTGTTTCAAAAGTTGTTAGAGAGTTTGATTCGTGTCGGAATCTCTGGGTGAATAAGGTGCAATGTAAAAGGAGACATTCTGCCTGTAATCACGTGATACCCATACACAGAGTACCTAAGTGTCACACAGTGTATGGCTTCAGAAACGCTGCGTTCGTGAACAAATGTTCTGCATTGCCATTAGATTGTCAATGTGCCTCTTGAATTAACTTTGACAGAAATTATTGTCCTATATTTATTTGTATTTATCACTTTAACTAGTAACATTAAACTACACTGTATCGCATAAAGCTTCTTCAAGGCTTAGAAAAGTAGTATATTCTTTGTTTTCATGTGACGTCATCATTTTCCAAAATTACAAATTAGCAATCCTACTAGCGTTTTAGAGTCATCAGACATAAGACCTTATCAAAACTTGGCATTTTACGACGTTTAAGCTTGATAGGTCTCCTCATTTTCTTATTTGAATTTCCAAGTTTATGCGTTGCGTGACATTAAATGGCGGTCCGAGAAGGATCACGCGTAGGTCAAAAGAGCAGTTATCGCTTACGTTTTTGGTAACTGAACAGTTCTTGCACTAGAAGAAGTATTACTTTCAATGTCTCGGAACTCTAGAGTGATAATTTTTCGTTTCAGCGGCAAAACTCAATGACAGATGTTTCTGTTGGTTTCCGGCCGCCATGTTGGTGCCCCTCGGAGGGGCACCAACATGGCGTCTCCATACAAAACTCTCTAAATTTAGGTGAAACTGTTTACCGAATAACGCGGTAATGAAAAACCGCACAGACCTAAATCTCGGTGATGTGTTTTGTTTATCAATTATCTATCATATACCTGATTCTTGACTTAATTTATTTAACGGTTAAGATTTTTATTTTCGATGCAAACCACCAATATATTTCTGCGAATATTGTAAACAGCTGGTCTGTTTTACTAATAATGAAATTTTGAAAATAAACTTAAATTGAAAGTCAGTAGAAGAACTGGACTGAGATGTGGTCTAACAGAATGAGGGAGCAACTCTTCAGTGAAATTATCATTTGCCATTGCATTATTTTTGTATTGCACAATTACATCATAGTTAATAGAGGGGAATGGTTATGAAACTCGACAAAGTTCTTTGTTTTAGGTTTTTGTTCGCTTTTTTGGCTTTGACGGTGCACAAAATACAATAGTTGTTTACTCCGTTCTGAGAAACTAACGAATAGAAACGTGTTGGTTACATAATTCATGCATAGTGTATGAGGGCAAAACAAAAGATTGTGCACTGTCGTGGACCTTCCAACCTAAATCTCGCCATCTTTGTTTACCCCTTTGATGTTTGCCGGGCTTCATAACCAGTCCCCTATATTAACTATGATTACATTGATCAGATGTGATCTTTCTTCTCAAACTCATTAATAATTCACCAAGTTGAAACAAACAAAATCACGACCATGAAGGAGGTTTGGATACCCGGTCTTAATTAGCGATTTTACTTATCCGTTTACTCCTTAGTTTTTGTTCGATTGAGAAGATAATTATATCAAACACTCGAGGCAGTGTTTTATCGGCTATCCAAACACCTCGAATTTCGTCAAAAATGCTCCGCTGCTTGACGTATTTCAGTTCTCGTCTCGGTGTTTGGATATCCCGATGAAACACTGTCTCCTGCACGTTGCACCTAACATTGATTCTTTAGTCCCATGTTTGAAACATGAGTTTAAATTTAGGGAAACGACCGTTACTGTTACCATCTCGTGCAGGCTTTTGAGTTGGAGTTTTTGAGTGCTAAATTTCTAGGTGAGTCAATTCCCTGCTATTTAAGTGTATATGGAGTCGCAGTAGATTGAAAAAAAAAAAAAATCGAGAACAAGCTTAAGAACAAATTAAAGAAAGAGTTACTTTAAGCAGATTTTTGACTGAGATGAATATAAATTAAGGAACGTGCTGGACAGTTACAACCCAAGTCAAGAAAGAAAACTATCAACTATAATATTTTGTAATTACTCAAAGGAAATAACAGTGAGCGAAAATTTAAGAGTCCTCTCATTTCTACTTGACATGTCAAATAAACTGTTGCAATGCAGTCCAGGAGTCTCCTACATGAATGGATCAGAAGTCAAATGCATTCTGCGCTATTTTTAACCGCCCAGTTAAATTTCCTCAATATCCCGGTACACTGCCTAAGGAAGTGGACTCACGGCCTTTCACATCGGCGTACAGGTGATTCCATAACATCATTTGACAAATTAGATTTCAACCGCCGTAAAATTCTGATGTGTTTTTCATTGTTGGGAATTCTTGCTTTGCTACAACAGAGATTCTAGAGTGCTTACCATTTAGCCAAAAAATACGAAAATTTCGTTTGAACAAATGGATCAGCTAGTACATTTTCTTTTAAATCCATTCGGAAATTATAGAGTACCTCAAGAGGTAGTTTCATTTTCCCGTTCGGCATTTCCCTACCATTTGCTAAATTTTCCAGTTTCTAGTCTCTCATCAACCGAAACTAATCATCCGCCCGGAAATTGATAGTAAATGGTAAGCGACATCTCGTTCGGTTGGTTTGATGATCTTGGAAAATATCGTCACTATTATTCAACGTTAACTGGTTTATTCGAGAGATATTGGCAGTGGGGTTTGGTTTTGTAGAACAACAAATATAATTTTGAACAAATGGTTCTGAGTTTTTGTATTTGAAAAAGAAGGAATGTACGTAAATACAGATCCGACTCCAAACCAATTGGTTACCTAATGATAAGAAACTTTTAATTGAGGTCAAGTTGAACTAATATCGAGAACTGCTTTCGTAATGACAACTTGTTTGTCGCCGCTAACGGCGTAGGTAGGGTAAAATGATACAGAGCAGTTTCACTGCAGTTCATTTTTGTCCATAATTTATTTCTTTCGTAAATTTTTAGTAAAGAATAATAGACTCCTACTAGTAAATAAAATTGCACTTGTTAAAAATATTTCTTTCCACCACTGCCTGCTGAAGCCCAGGTGAGTTAACATACAGCCATTGAATTGATGCAAACAAGCCGTAGCTACATGCTTATGAATGCGTAGTTCTCGACGCATGCGCAGTTCTTGTCATATTCGCGTGCATATATACAAAGATGGTCTTTTCTCGCATTGTTGAGGTGTTTAAATGTTTGGTTATCTAAAGGTAGAAAGATAATAAGTGGCGTCGTCTATTGGTTAAAAAACTAGACACTTAAATTATTGTAGCACATCTTTCTCGGCAAGAAATTGTTACAATAAGAACAACTTCCACGTTTTTGTTATGTCAGTCCATGTACTAGATATACTCGAGGAGGCCGATGGGCACGCTAAGAAATGAAGTCAGCCTAATGCTTTCGATGGAAAATGATTGCCAATTTAATTAAATTATAAATAAATGCACGTTGAGGCAAAATTAAAACTTATCAGCACTGAGTTACGCCGTTTCTCGGTTCAACTACGACGACAGGTATCTTTCCGCCAAACTGTAGAAGTTTGCTGGTGTAATTATAGGTCTTTTTCTGGCAGTCAAGAAAAGGCGGGAACTATGACGTCATTTGGTGATAAGCCTTTAGCTAGATGACGTTAATGAGTATTTTAAATGGTCAACTGAATTAAAGACATTAGTTACGCAGTTTTGAATTAATGAATTAAGACACTGAGAGACGCATGATTGGACAGCACGGTCATCGTCATACTCGTTAATAGCTGGGCAAAATTATTTTTTCATTATTTAACAAATAAAGAAGCCTAAGCAGTGTATTACACTGTGATAAAACACGACAGGCATTTGACTGACGAGGGAAATGTGGAAAGCACGAGCCGCAAGCGAGTGTTTTCTACATTTCTCGAGTGTTCTCAAATGACTGGAGTGTGTTATCACAGTGTAATACACGGCTTAGGCTTCTTCATTTGCTTTATGATATAGATTTTACGTGCGCAAAACAATAAAACACGCTTTTTCTATGTTTTATACTCTGATAAAACATAGGTTTTTGATCAATCAGAGCGCGCGCAGGGTCCTATCTATGTTATATATAAATCCTGATAGATGCTTAAGTCTCTTAATCCCAATTTATAAACGCGAAACACCGGAAATAAATTTTTTCTACCAAGGTCAGTTAAATATAGACCATAAAGGAAGATGATCAAAAACGTAACCGTTCGTTATTGTTGATTATTCAAGTTTATTTTCGGATATCTGTTTGTTTTTTCAGGGTGTTTGTAGGAGTTGTAATTGATCTCACAAATTGAGAAACCGGTAAATTCAACATAAAATTTCGAAAAGTAAATATCTCAGTTATATTGTCTTTAAAACGAAGGGTAGAGAGGACAAAAAATGGCAAAATCTTGATATGATTTGGACTTCTTGAAATCGCTTTAAGGACGATTGAAAAAGGGGCTTTGCATGGGAAACTTACTGAATTTAAACCGGCCTTTAAATTACGGTTTTGCTTAAAGTTTGACTGACAGCTCTGAACCTGATATATCAATTTCACATGTAAAAGTATATTGCATCAGGCCGGGTGTTTCATTATTCATTCCGGCAAATATTTGCGACTCACGATCAGGGAATTCAGAAATGGCTTGACATGGCTTCCGGTTTAGCAGCCGTAAATATCGCATGATGTCGCAATAAAATCTTCCGCTTTTTTGGCAATTTGTCCGGCTAAAAAATCGAGAGTTAACCTCTTTTTGGAAAAAAAGACACCAGAGTAAAGTAGAAACTTTGCCCTGTTTCCTGATGTAATTTTTTTTTTTTTTACAAAAAGTTGGAATTGTTAGGTAGAAAAATCCGACTAAGGTTATCTCAAGCCAAAAGAATATTGCTTCATTAGTTTTCACACAGAACCTGTGAAATTACGCCAGAGTGAACGCTGAGAAGATGTGCTTACACAGCAAGTATAATGTCTCGCAAAATTGCATATCCTACAACTCGTCAGAAAATTTCCATTTAAGAACAGTTCTGGACGATAGTAAATGTTGGCTTCCGCTCGAGTCACTTCCCCCGCGTCGCGGGGCAAGGAGCTACTTTAGTATGCGCACGCGCATGTAAAGTGATGACACGAGTTTTAATGCAGAAGGTTGGCGCACATTGTTTGTATTTTGATGAGTGTGATTTTACCCACTCGAGCTTTTTATAGTAAAGTAAGCAAACCAAAGGCTGGGGGAGTATTTGCCTTCCGAGGGAAAATCTAATGAGCGTCTTATGTCGTGTAGCCCCATATCTGTAATGATTCAAAAATTGAAAACGAAAATCAAGATATGCACCATAACAAATTATTTTTCCAATAAAATAAAATGGCTTTATGGGATTTCTTCACTTGCAGTGATAGTACCAGGCAGTGTGATATTATAAATGAAAAGCGTGAAAATTAAGATCAGTTTCAATCGTAAGGCTCTATACAGGTACTTGATAAATTTTAACGTTCAGACTTTTTCCCTAACAGAAAAAATAAGTGCTTGTCGCAGTCTATTGATTAATCAAAATCGAAACACGCGGCCGTTTTTTTTTCTTTAACAATGTGCAGCCGCTATAAATCGGAGCCCTTAGGTTGTCTGCTACATAGAGGATATGAAACTTAGTTAAACCTAACATTTTACGGTGGCATAACATTTGTCCAATGATGTCATGAAATTTGATGAGCACACAGACGATTAGTATGGCCCCTTGCCCAAGTGGTGTGCATATGAACGAAATTATCCTGAGAAGTTAAAAATAGGAGGGAGTACTTCCGTTCATGTGGGTTGGGTCTAGAACACGCTTCGTTCGTCAGTACACTGAGCAATGGAGTCGAATAACTTAAGAATGAAACAGTATAAAAATCGTCTCCCATTGGAATGAACGCTATGTGTTGAGCTCAGACCTCCAAGGTGAACCACAGAGCAGTAAAGGAACTTTATTCTTCGAATTAGAGTAGAGGTAAGTAAAGCAATATGTTTAGAGGAATACAGTCTGAGTTCAAGGCGGGCATACTCTGCTGAAAATTTAGCCTAACGTTTCCATCAACTTTCTCGTCCTAATTCTCTTTCTAATCTGTCTACAGGGCCGCCAAATTCTTGTTTTTTTTTCGGTTTTGTATTTATCTTTGACATATTCTTGTCTAAAACTCGACTCCTCTTTAAAAAGTTCTTCAATATTAACGCTATTTCTCAAATCGTAAGAATTTCGCATCGCTTGACTATAGGCAGATCGTCTCTTGGTCTGAATAAGGACTAAGATATTGTGTATGATTAGGTTTCGATTTTTGCACTAGTAGTTACTTATTTCTTATTGTTGAAGATTTTCAATTTGTATTGTATTATTTGTTTTACTTTTCACAAATTTATCAATTTCGTGCAATTAGCATTTCAAGTCATGCACTTGAAATAGCGATGCTACTATTGAAGAAGCTGTCATCTCAGTTTTACGTTGTAAACATGAGTTTCGAACTGTTGAAGTGGTATTGAATTGAATTCCATACCGATCAGCCTAGCTCAGTTTAAGTGGAGAATTTTTGTACTATAACGCAAAATACATCAATTATTTTCAGAACTGTTCGTTATAAAATGTAGCAATTTTAATTAAGTTCAAAATTTCCAAAATAACTTCTGAAAGAAATTCTAAGTTGTTGTGGCTGACTCACTACGATGTGAAACTTATAAGTTTTTATTCCCTTTCATCTAGCTGATAACGACAGTGTTACTGACAAGGATAGAAAAAGATGATAACACAGTCAGAACGTTTTTGGAATGTTGAGCAATGAAATGGGGAAATTGCATTTCTTTTCTGAATATTTTAAGGTTTTTCCTATAGTAATATAAGCATCATTTTTTCATACGTAGTTATACAGTGTCTATATTATCGCAGGAGTCCACAGAACCCAAGTAAACAGAAAATTTACTGGCAAGATCTTGAATCAGTTGAATTGCAGCATGAACTTTGCGGTAAAAGTAAGTAAAAATTTCACATTACAACAGTCACCTACAAGCAACTGGATAATAAAACTTTATCCTATAGGTAACCTTTTAAGAATGCGTTTACAGTAAACTCTGTGTAAATGTGGTTTAAGAGTCGAACCGCAGATTTTATTCCAACATAGACTTGTTTAACTGGTTTGTTTGTGTGTTAAAATAGCAAACCCATAAAAGGGCAACGTTCGCGCATAGATCTTTTTTGATTTCATGTTTTTGGTGGTTTTGTGTTACACAGAAATCGAAATTTCTATCTATGGCGTTTGTCTTAACCTATTTCAACATGGTGTGTGCAAAACCTCTTTTCTTGGAGAAGCCACTTCTTCGGAACCCGGCCTTCAATCAGCCTTCACAAGGTCAAGACTCCAAACCATTAAGCCACGCCACTGAACTTGAGGAGAGCATAAGTCAAGAGAGTAACATTACGAGTGATGGAAGTGAGTTTCTAGAAAGCCTAACTGCGCATAATCGCATTGCCAGGAATGCTCACCCTTGTGTTTCAAAAGTTGTGAGAGCGTTCGATTCGTGTCGAAATCTCTGTGTCGATAAGGTAGAATGTAAAAGGAGACATCCAGCCTGTAATCACGTGATACCTAAACACGGAGTACCTAAGTGTCACACAGTGTATGGCTTCAGAAATGCTGCGTTCGTGAACAAATGTTCTGCATTGCCAATAGACCTCTTTAGCTTGGGCGGTTTGTTTTCCCATTGTAGACCACGTGATGATACTCTTGAGAATTCTTGCTTTCAAATTTTCAAATAGTCCCGTGTATATGAATGAATAATTTTAAGATGGACAAAAGAGAAATCCTCCAGAGAATACCACGTGTTCTACAATGGGAAAACAAACCGCCCTAGCTAAAGAGGTCTATAGATTGTCAATGTGCCGCTTAAATTAACTTTGACAGAAATGTTTGTCTTATTTGTATCAACGCATAATTTTAATTTGTATCTATCACTTTTACTTGCAACAGATTAAAATATACTGTACATAAATCCTCTTTAAGGCTTAGAAAAGTATTATATATAATTCTGCGAATATTGTAAACAGCTGGTCTGTTTTAATAATAAGAGAGTTTTGAAAATAAACTTAATTCAAGGACAGTAGAAGAACTGGAGATGTATTAATATGATCTGACAGAATAAGGGAGCAACTCTTAAAATCATCATTTGCCATTGCAATGTTTTTTGTATTGCATAAGCGCATTTAACAGACATCATCTTCATTTTAAGCACTGCGCGTAAAGTTCCTTTTTCAGTCTCAGGTTTGAAACATGAGTTTAAATTTAGGAAAACGGCCCCGATTTGACTAGTCCATTAAGTGTTACCTTCTCGTGCAGGCTTTTGGGTCGGTGTTTTTAAGCGGAAAATTTCTCTAGAAGAGTTAATTCCCTGCTAGCATGGACCTCGCTCCAAATGTGTGGTAGTCCAGACCCTGAACTCTCCTTTCTTCCCGCCCCATATAAGGGGCTGAACCCGAGCTGGTGAAAGAAGAGTGACTCTTCTTTCGCCCGCCCGGGTTCAGCTCCCCGAATCCCGTTGAAGGCCTGAATATTATTTTTCTTGGAGGCTTCTTCTTTCAAATTGCGTAAGGTGGCTCAAAACAGTTTCCAGCACATTCCAAGACTTAGATTTTGATGTGTCCTTATGACAACTCTTTATCAATTGATGCTACAATCATGGTATAAAAAAACTGCTCAATCACCGATGAACAAGTTGGTATTATTTTCGTGACACAATAGGTTACCATTGCAACACTATGACCTGCTAAAAACACCCTTAATTTAACCTTTAAGCGCCTATATTTTCGAAAATTTAAGGTGGCTCTGAACCCCATGTACAGAACTTTTCAAAACTTTGCCAAGAGTTTCATCTTATCCTGCTTATCAAAATTCTATAACAATAAAAAATTTCACCCTGCCGTTTTTGAAATATAGGCACTTAAGGGTTAAATTAAGGGTGTTTTTAGCAGGTCATAGTGTTGCTATAGTAACCTATTGTGTCACGAAAATAATACCAACGTGTTCTCCAGTGATTGGGCAGTTTTTTGATCGGTCAGTGTAAAACGCAGACTGCAGACCGGGGGTAAAATGCACACTAAGGGTAAAATGCAG